>CM055906.1:6627925-6908132 GCA_029582155.1 Panopea generosa
CTAACTGTGCAATATTTACAATTAGTCAAATACTACTACAGAATAATTTGATTCAATTTTTAACCAACGAATTTATTGTAATAAAGAGACACTGATTGAAATCAATAGGCAGTTCATCCTGCATTTGTTGTTGTTATATAATGATGTGAAAATTATAATCTTAGTTAAAGAAAGGATTTGGTATCGAGATACATACACGTTTATTTTTTAATACCCTGAAGTTTGTTTTTTTGTATTTTTAAATATTTTACAGATATTTTCAAAAATAGCGTTTCGGCACTAATTATTATAAAGAAATGTTAATACATTCAAAACATATGTTAAGCAGCCAGTCAAGGAATGGAGCAAAAGTAATTCAGGTTAATTTGCTCTGTTAGCATAGGAATGGGAAATAGCAATTATGGCTACTTAAGACAAGTGATTGCTTAATAGAGGCGCTCCAGATAGTAATATTTGGAGATTCTTATCTCCATGTCGTTTTACGTTCATATGTGTAAAGTTTCACTTGAAGCATGAACATGAATAAAGTCGGTTTCCACATTGCTGTGAATCAGTATCGATGTACTTTAGAGCGGCAGGGTGTGTTAAGGCAAATCGTGACACTTGTAACGCGGCACAAAAACGCTCATTTATTTATCTGAATTTGTAATGCATGAAACATGATAAAGGCGCCCCACGCTGCAAATGAAGTTAATATGATGCAACTATTTTTTGCCTAAATTTGTATATTATCTATATGCATAATATTGAATGTTATATGTATCTGTATGGTAATAAAATATGTTTAAACTATTATAATGTCGCGAAATTGTTCAGTTTGTAGATCTATTATTTTTAAATAAAAAAATGCAGCCCAACCCCCTCCCCCCTTTAAGTTTGAGTCATTGACACTGTCAATGGTGTTGCCACTGTCAATGGTGCTTTTGCTATGTCATCTTTGTTGTTATTTCTGTTGACATTTTACTTGCACTGTCATTGTCATTGCCATAGCTAGTACACTTGTCATTGTCATTGCCATAACTAGTGCTCTTGTCATTGTCATTGACATACCTAGTACACTTGTCATTGTCATTGCCATAGCTAGTACACTTGTCATTGTCATTGCCATAACTAGTGCACTTGTCATTGCCATTGCCATAGCTAGTTCACTTGTCATTGCCATTGCCATAGCTAGTACACTTGTCATTGTCATTGCCATAGCTAGTACACTTGTCATTGTCATTGCCATAGCTAGTACACTTGTCATTGTCATTGCCATAGCTAATACACTTGTCATTGTCATTGCCATTGCTAGTACACTTGTCATTGCCATTACCATAGATTATACACTTGTCATTGCCATAGCTAGTACACTTGTCATTGTCATTGCCATATCTAGAGCACTTGTCATCGCCATTGCCATAACTAGTGCACTTGTCATTATCATTGCCATAGCTAGAAAACTTGTCATTGCCATAGCTAGTACACTTGTCATTGTCATTGCCATATCTAGAGCACTTGTCATCGCCATTGCCATAACTAGTGCACTTGTCATTATCATTGCCATAGCTAGTACACTTGTCATTGTCATTGCCATAGCTAGTACACTTGTCATTGTCATTGCCATAACTAGTGCACTTGTCATTGTTTTATCATTGACATTTCATTATGCATTGTCAATGACATAGCTAATTGTAATTGCTATAATCATTGTTTTTTTTGCAATATATATTGCAATTATCAGTGTCATTATCAGTGCATTATCAATGTTATTATCAGTGTCATTATCAGTGTCATTTTCAGCATCATTATAAGCGCATTATCAGTGTCATTGATATAGCCCATTGTAATTGTTGTACTAATGGTCTTAACGATAGTCATCACAATTATCAGTGTCATTATTAGCGCATTATCAGTGTATTAACAGTGAATTGTCAGTGTCACGATCAGTGCTAAGTATAAGTGAATAAACAGTGTCATAATCAGTGACATTGTCAGTGTCATTTTCCGTGTCATTAACAATATCTTTCTCAGTGTCAATATCAATGTCATTATCAGTATATTTATCATTGATTATCCGTTTCATTATCAGTGACAATATCAGTGTCATTATTATTACCATAATCAGTTACATTATCAGTTTCATTATCAGTGTCATTACCAGTGTCATTGTCCATGCCATTATCAGTGTCATTACCAGTGTCATTGTCCATGTCATTGTCAGTGGCATTATCATTGTCATTATCAGTGTCATTATAATTGGCATTGTCAGGGTCATTTTTATTGGGTTCACATTTACTGGGCTCACAGTTTTATTTCATTGTCATTGTCAGTTTATAAAAAATTCATTATGAGTGTCATTGTCAGTGTCACTATCATTGTCATTATAAGTGGCATTATCCGTTTTATTAATAGTGCATTATGAGTGTCATAGTCACTATTAAATTTCATTAATTGTGTCATTTTTATTGTCATTATCATTGTCATTGTCTGTATCTTTATAAGTGACATTATAAGTGTCATTGTCAGTATCTTTATCAGTATCATTATCAGTGTCATTGTATCTTAATCAGTGCCATTGTCAGTATCTTTATCAGTACAATTATCAGTGTCATTGTCGGTATCTTTATCAGAGTCATTTTCAGTGCCATAGTCAGTATTTTTTCAATGTCATTATCCGTGTCATTATCAGTATCATTTTCCTTGTCAAAATCCGTGTAATTTTCATTGTCAGTATCCGTGTCATTTTCAGTGGCATAGTCATTGTCAATGTCACTGTCGTTATCTTTATCAGAGTCATTATCAGTTGCATTAACAGTGTCATTGTTAATGTCATTATCAGTATCTTTATCAGTGTCCTTATCCGTGCCATTATCCGTGTCATTTTCATTGTCATTATAATTGCCATTTTCAGTGACATTATCAGTTTAATTGTCAGTGTCATTGTCAATAACATGACCGAGGTCATTATCACTTTCATTATCAGGGTCATTGCCAGTGTCGTTGTCCATGTCATTGTCAGTGACATTATCAGTATCATTAACAGTGTCATTATCATTGTCATTATTAGTGGTATTGTCAGGGTATTTTTTTAATTGGTTAACATTTATCGGGTTCACAGTTTTATTTCATTGTCATGGTCAGTGTTATTAATAGTGCATTATGAGTGTCATTGTCAGTGTCGTTATCAATGTCATTATCAGTATCATTATCAATGTCATTATTAGTGTCATTGTATGTGTCATTGTCTGTATCTATATCAGTGCCAATATCAGTGTCATTGTCAGTATCTTTATCAGTGTCATTATCAATGAAATTGTCTGTGTCATTGTCTGTATCTTTATCCGTGCCATTATCAGTATCTTTGTCAGTGTCATTATCAATGCCATTACCTGTGTCATTGTCTGTATCTTTATCCGTGCCATTGTCAGTATCTTTATCCGTACCATTTTAATTGCCATTGTCAGTATCTTTATCAGTGTCATTATCAGTGTCATTTTCATTGTCATTATCCGTGTCATTTTCAGTGGCATTGCCAATGTCACTGTCTTTATCAGTGTCATTATCAGTGACATTAACAGTGTCATTGTCACTGTCATTATCAGTTTCTTTATCAGTGGCATTATCCGTGTCATTGTCATTATCTTTATCAGTGTCATTATCAGTGCCGCTATCAGTGTCATTATCAGTATCATTATCAGTGGCATTATCAGTGTCATTGCCAGTATCATTACCAGTGTCATTATCAATGTCTTGCAATTACCATTGTCGTTGCCAAAAAACGTGCAAATGTAGTGCGTTAAGAGTTAAACAATGTATGTCTACCATAATAAAATAATAAATAAATAAATATATTTTTGCATCTACTAGATACTTATAATATTTGTTAGACCTTTAATACTTTTCAACAAATAAAATGTCTAACGAAATTATATCACAGGTAATATGACATTACGTTTTATTGGTCATTTTATTCGCATGTAAATGAATTTGAGTAGAACCACCAACTGGCATACATGTAATATACATGAAGCGTTTGCTCAAGCCTGCACTGTCAGCGGTGAGAAGTATGACATGTAAAAAGCGCTTACTCAAATTTACTTACTTTTAACTGCTTTACATGTATTACATAGGTTGTGAAGTAATTATACTATGTATGCAATGAACAGTCCCGGTTATCATGGTTTCAGTCTGGTTTCCATAACATTCATGTTAATTGTAATGTTACCGATTTAAAATAGATAGTCAATGTGTACGAATTTTAAGTCAAAGACATTGTGTCTGTATATATATGTACATGACGATACATTAAGCCAGATCATGTAATGTATAGCACAATTATTTATAAAAAAGCTCCCCCCTCCCCCTAACCCCATAGCACTTTTACCCTTAAATACAACAAATACTGGATACGGTCGGGAAACATTTCAGTCTTCTGGATAAAAGAGGATATTTTATAGTTTGTATCTTCATGTATAACAATCAGTTATTTATTATTCATTTATTCAATTCCATTCATGAGAACATTGTAATTATATTTTATATATTTTCAGAAAAATATAATTTCATGATACATTGATTTTGGAGCCGGCATGATTCGAAGTATATTTGTTCTTCTTTTTCTATATTCCCACATGCACGAGTTAAGTAAATCACTTTGATATCCGCGATTTTTCTTTAAACTTCGGGAAAGGTGTTTACTCACCACTTATACACCCTTTGACCAGAAAAACTCTATAATTATCACTTAAACATGTCTTGAAATAGAAACTGCGGTTAACAAAAATATCTGCTGCGCACTATGATAACGGAACGCCCTTTGTATAGGTAACACGCCACCATTCATACGGGACTGCTGAATAGTTAAATCGTTGATTGAATGTTTACTTCTGTTTGGATGAAAAAGTTGCAGTAGCTAATGTCGGTATAAAATATATCACGTGTGTATTTTTTATTTTAAAACAATCACATTTCTTCTTCATGAAACTACAAGAATCACCAACGTTTTAAATAGGCAAAAACTGAAATGAAATATTAAGACTATATATGTTACCTACTCTGGGATTTAACTTGGAAATATATTTAGTGTATATAGGATTTGTGTAAAACTTGTTTATTTACATCGATTCTGAAACGAGTTTTTACAACTTAGATAATTAACACTCGAAGACTTCCTGGGTAGAGCCAGTAATTAGCACATGTAGGTAGATACTTTTGCTCAAGGACACTATATATAGCTGTGGTGGAGGGTCGAACTTATGACCCTGATCTTGGACCACGCGCTCCACTATTAATAAAAATGTACGGCAATGAAATGCACGAAATGATAGTAAAGGTAACAATACGGCAACACGATACACTATGTTCCTGTTAACTTACCTCGGTAACTTGGCTTCCTATAGTTATCAAAATGATTGCTGGAATAGACAAAAAATAAAATGGTGGCGTCTTACCTTTACACGGCTGTGAACGTATTTTAACACATCCTAACGAAGCAGATTGTACAAGCGAGACGATTTAATTTGACAAAACAGCTGTCTGAGAAGTTGTTTAGCTCAATTTAGTTCTATATTTAAGATTTTTTCCACATCTTAATTGTTTTGTTTTCCAAGCTACCCTTAATCTATTACATGACACGCACAATTTTTAACCAGACAGTCTCTGTTTTTGCGATACTTGAAGTGCGCGGTAACCTTGAGCGATAAGTGGGAACATCATTTTATAATTGGCAGTAGTTGTGATATTGTTGATGGTGATGAAGATGATAGTTATTTTTATGATGATAATGATGATTTGACAATTGTTGTAATGACGATGACGACGACAATGATGATGCTGATGGTAGTTATGGGAATCAAGCTATTTATGATAAAGATGTTGATGACAATGATATTATGGTGACGACAATGACGGTTACGATGAAAATGATGGTGGTAATGATGATGATGCTAATGATGATAATGATGATATTGTTGTTGTTGTTGATGATGATAATGTTGTTGTTGATGATGATTATGATGATGATGGTGGTGATGTTGTTGGTGATGGCAATGATGATGATGATCTTTTTATTTTTTTTCAGGGCTTTGTACTGCAGTGATTTATTTTTTCCTAGCACGAGTTAACTGGTCAGTTTTTTAGAAATCACCACTGAAAATTTGATACTGATACTTGCTGGACAATTCTGTATCATATTCAGAATTGTTGGTTCGAACCGCATCTACGGCGAATAGTTAACATATTTTTACTCTGGAAATTGATAGGTCTCACAAAAGCATTGAATTAAAAAAAACCTGGTCAAGGCATGCTTTTTTCCCTTTACAATTGCATATCTTGAACCAGTTAAGAATTTGAGCCCAGACACATGCTGCATATTTTGATTTTTCACTGTGTTTTAGACATAAATGTTACAATGGAGCTCTATGGGAAATGTAATAGTGGTGTGAGACGTGTAAGTTGATGGTGGAAAAGAACCGGAAGAGGGAGATTACATAATGACATTAACCAATCTACAACAAAAACAATATCCAGTTTAAAATATGTTTGATAGACAGGTAATAGCCATGAAAGAATTTAAACAAAGATGGCAAATGGTGCGAGCCAAGATAGATGCGATATGTCTGTAAGGCACTGCGTCATTAACGCTGAGAATAAACTGTTGTAAACGAAAAATCACGGAGCGATGTTTTACTAAATATTTAAAACATCTTATCTATGCGCCTTAGAAATTCAGCAAGAGGCCACGTACACTGGCTTCTCTTTGGTTAATTTATTTAATTATAGTTTTATGGTTTAACAGAAATGTTTCCGCTCGAAGGGAAAATCGTGAGGCATTACATAAGAAAGTCCAGTTCACACCACGCATGAAATAAACGATGTTTTAAATAAAATACAATTGAAAAATAATAATGAAAAAATTCACTCCTTCACGCCTTAACTCTGTCAAGAAGCAACTTACTGTTAACTTTACTATTTTTTTTCTATTTTATCAAGGACATGTATCATGAAATGGCTTATTAATGTTTGTGTTGATTTTGTGTCAACATTACACTATTCTGTGATATTTACTTGTAACTTAAATATTGAATGAATATATAGTATAATGTGCTGATAATATTTCTGTGATGACCGATGTTGTTGTACATGTAAATTATCTAATATGCACTATGCCGGGTTAACGCTGAACTAAAATATCTTACATAACGATGAAACAGTTCCGATGACAAATTTTATTTCTGATTTTTGGTTCTCGGGAACATGTTTTACTGTGTAAATGGAGCTAAAACGTTTCTTCATAAACCTGGATCCTCTGCGGTCAAATAATCTGAGGTGCCATTTCAAGTCGAGAAACACTTTATGTATAAAAGTTAACTATTAAGTTGTGGAGGGACGGTGGTTTAATCGTATCACCGGTTTTCTCCGTACCACCAGTAAAAGCTGTTGCTATATATAACCTGTTGTATCAACATAACATTTAGCATATTAAATATTTTAGCTATTGAACAATTTTCACACTGTTATTGTTTTAGTTCATCCATCTATCGGAGGGCCAGGGTTTCCAGTGTGGACAATGTAAACCTGCGGGAAGCTGCGATAAGATTAATGGGGTATATGAGATGACGACGATGAGCAAGGGATATAACCCCGTGCTTACCATACCAGCATGGGCGTGTTACATCAATGTAACAGAGGTCGCTTCCAGCGGTAACCATTTAGGTACGTATGAAATTGTCCGCGAATGTTAAGTGTATATACACACATTAAATTCATCTTAAATTAATAAAGAATAATATATATGTAACCGGGTCTTTATTAAACTTCCTCAACCAAGTATACTTTGGATGTATATTTTTATTTAGGTGATATATATTATATCAATATAATATATTAATAGCCTGTAAATACATAAAACATACATTTAGATATATAAAATGACAGATATTCTAAAATGCACAATTCCACGCGTCTCGCTAATTACAATTTATAACATTTATTTCATGGTACATAAATAACAATTTAATACTAATGACTTACCAGAAACACGTTAATTTAGATGTATATCATTATTTCACAATAATGAAATAAACCAAAGATGGTTTAATCTTCTTTAAATAACATATATGAATAACTTGAGTAAAAGACTGGCTAAATAAGCCATGTCCTTCCAGTAGGAATCCCAGTAGTGTTCTGGTAAAACTAAGTTTTTGACAAGGACGAGTGGATAATTTGGCGGGTTAATTATGCACGGAGTTATTAGTGTTATTTGAGTGAGTAGATTTAACTAACATGCATGCATTCAATCATTCACTTGCATTCCAGAGATATAATACATGTACACAGGTAACAGCTGATTGATTCAGAAGTACTCTGTGACATCACACATAAATATATACAGACAGAGGTCACAAGGTTCACAGACATATTACATTAATGTTTTAACATACACTCAATTTAAAGCAGGCTAACTACATATTTCGAGTGGTAATTCTAACAATTCTAACCAGGGCTACACAGTCCTCTCCTTTGAGAAAATGTCTCCTGACATATCACAACACTGAAAATAAGCTACAAAAATTAATTAAACCATACGAAATATTCAGCCTTCTGAAATTTAAAAATTAAGAATTTATACAAAATTAAGAACAACTAGCCTGTTGAATTACAATCATTTCACAATGATTATACTTTATCCTGCAATAGTAATATTCGATTTCATCTGAATTATTATTATATTTTACGAAACAATTGCGAAATTGAAACGATATATTTAATAATATATAATAACCGATAAATTATGTTATCTCTAAAAAAACTATCGAAATTCAGAACTGCTTAATACTGCAATGATCCTGTCTGCAGTCAGATTATCTACAGCTTCTAAAATATACAGTCATATAAAAGGTACTGAACACAATATTACATTTAACGGTACTAGCACTGATGTTAACTTAGACTAATAACATCCAAACCGATGTCCCAGCAGAATGTAATGTAATATGTTTTTATGATATTAAAGGTACTAACCCAAACATCAGTACTTGATAAATTTAAAGGTACCTTCACCAATCTCTACCTCAAAAGAAAATTAAAGGTACTTTACTAAATATCAATCTACAAGTACAATTTAAAGGCAATAAACCAAATCTCTGCATCTACAGAAATTAAAGGTACTGTACCAAATATAAAACTTAAAATATACACAATTCTGAAGATATGTGCTTATTACACGAAAACTTCAGCACTAACAGGGGTAACCCATTCACCATACCGGTCAGGAGATCTGCGATTCCTGACGGTTCTCGGCTGAACTGGCGGAGGCTCTGGTGAAGGTTCAGTAACAGGAATTAAACTGGTTTCCTGTTCCATCTGAGTAGGCAGGGTATCCGAGAGCTCCAGTGTTTGATTATCCATGACTCTGGTTAACCCCAACTGCTCAGAGTGTGAATAAGGTATTTCTGCAGGTTTAGATAAACTAGATTCTGAAGATAAAATAAAGTCAAGAGGCTGTGAAGCTTCTGATTTCCCAAAAGAACTCTCTCGGACGCTTGATTCACTCAAGATTGGACGGGGTCTGAGTTGTCGTGGAACTGGTTTGGGATAGGTAGGGGGTCTTAGTGGCAGCGAAATATATCGTTCGCCACAATCACTTTCTGACTCCGAATTTGAGCTGCTACTACCGTTTATTTGGTTTGGTGACCTGAAATTACCTAACTTTCATTAGCCTGTCTTTACAGACTTGACCTCCTCTAGGTATTTCAGGTACCTCAACAGGTAAACTATTAAATGGTAGTAACATATTCCTATGTATGGTCCGGATTGGTCCTTTTTCGGTATCTTTCCGAACTCTATACACTGGAATATCAGGATTGGGTACATCTAAAATTACATAGACATCTTCTTCCCACTTATCCGCAAGTTTGTGGGTACCCTTTATCCCAACTTTCCGTACCAGCACCTTATCTCCTACGTCGAGTTTGGTGTGACGCACTCTTTTGTTATAATTGGTCTGGTTCTTAGCCGCAACTTTGCTGGCTTCCTCAGCAGCTCTTCTGTAGGCAGACTGGAGTCTCTGGCGCAACTTTGATGCATATGTAGTCTGGTTACCGGTATGTTCTTCAGAGGGATCTGTTCCTAGATATGCATCCACCGACAACCTCGGGTGCCAGCCAAACATTAAATAATGTGGAGCATATCCAGTGGCATCATTTCTGGTTGCATTATAGGCCTGGACAAGAGGTGCTATAAATGACTTCCAATCATGTTTTTGGTCTTGGTTCAGGGTTCCCAACATCTTCAACAGTGTCTGGTTAAACCGTTCGGCTTGCCCATTACCCATAGGGTGGTATGGAGTGGTTCGGGTTTTACGTATCCCTGCCAGCTTACACAGTTCCTTGATGGTCGCAGACAAAAAGTTTCGTCCTTGGTCGCTGTGCAGCTGCTCGGGGAATGAGTAATACCGAAAATATCCATCATACAGAGCGTTTGCAGTGGTAGCTGCAGTTTGATTCCGACAAGGAATAGCCTGTGCATATCTGGTAAAGTGATCTGTTATGCCCAGGATATTTTCCACTCCACCCTTACTGGGTTCGAGCTTCAAAAAATCAAGACAGACTAATTCCATGGGTCTTGTAGTGACAATGGGTACAAGGTCAGCAAAGGGACGGTTAACTGGTGTCTTGCGACGAATACATCGATCACAGTGGTCAACCCAGTGATTGATATCATATTCAAGGCCTGGCCAATAAAACCGTTGCTTAGCAAGCCAAAGGGTCTTCTCCTTTCCTTGGTGACCTGCATCATTATGGACTCCACGGATAGCTATATTTCTATGGGAATATGGAATAACCAGTTGCTGAATTTGTTGGCCTTCCAGAGAAGTGGTCCTGTACAGAATGTCATTTTCTAAGGTGAGACGATCTCTTTCTCGGAGGAATTTCCGTACAGGTGGTGGTTCTGACAGTAGATCCTTTCCTCCCCTGTGAAAACCACTTCTCACAAGGTGAACAACCCTGGACAAGGTGATATCATTGGGTTGTTCAGTCTTCCAATCTATTTTGGTGAACCGTTCAGATTCTAACTTCTCCTCACTGGCCACATGAGGAGCAGCAGTACCTGAAACACATTCAACCAATGGAACTGAAACAATAGCAGCTTGGTATATGGCCTTAATCTCGTCCTGAAAGATATGGCGGCGAGATAAGCCATCAGCATCTGCATTTGCTTTTCCAGCACGGTATTCAAGACTGAAGTTGAAATTTGCTAGAGAAGCAAGCCAACGATGTTGTGTAGCATCGAGTTTGGCAGAAGTTGTTACATATGTAAGTGGATTGTTGTCGGTTTTAACGACAAACTCATTTCCATATAGATAGTCATGAAATTTGTCGGTGACACACCACTTCAATGCCAAAAACTCTAGCTTATGGGCTGGATAATTTCGTTCGCATGGTCTGAGGCAGCGACTGGCATACGCAATTACACGTTCAATGCCATTTTGTTTCTGATACAAAACTGCACCCAAACCAGAGGTACTCGCATCCGTGTGAACGATAAAAGGCAAAGAATAATCAGCATAAGATAGGATGGGTGGGGAAATGAGCTTGTCATTTATGGTCTCAAATGCCTTCTGCTGGGCTTCACCCCATATCCATTTTGCTGGTGTTTTCTTTGTCTTAGCCCTTTTCTTAGACTTTTGTTGGAACCCATGACCTTATAGAAGAGAACAAGAAGAATATATATTATACAGAATATAAATATACATAGGTCTAGGAGTCGGAAGTTGGAAGGGGGGTGGGGTGGGGGTGAGGGGCGGCAGCGGGGCTAATGTTCAGATTGAGGGGCTCAGCTTATACTTTCACATACTTCCTATGGTATAAATAATGTGGCCATACCGGCGTATTGATAATGATTTTCTAACAATACATATCACATATCTATCACAAATCTTTTTTTCTGGCTATTTTAGCTATCAAAGATGCGAATGGTGAATACATATTAAACGGGCGATGGTCGGTACAGGACCCGGGTGTCTACGAAGGAGTAGGCACTCGTTTTAGGTACGGGCGGGTTGAGGTCGGATGTCCGGGTGAATGCCTGAGTGCAGTAGGACCTTCACGGGACACAATTACTGTTCAGGTGAAGTCATTTTTTTGCTTTTTTGTTTGTGCGTCTTCATCCGAAAATTAATAAATAAACTGAATTTTACATTTTGAAACGAGTTATATCTTACTTCCACGAATATCCATAGACAAGTTAAACTGTGATATTTATTATTAAATATTGTTACAATAAATAAAACTTAGCCTTTAGGGCCTACACACAGCCAATAGCTTGAACGGTTCGAACTCAAATCGATCAAAACAAGATACGTCAGTTGCTGGTTATCTGTATAGGCATAGTACCACCATTGGAAAAGAAAGTGCTTCGCATAATGGCGGTTATGAATAATCCTTGTTGTTTCTTCTTCAAAATGCATTTTCCATATATTAATGCTCATTTTTTATTTAAATGGCATTATTGATGTAATTTGAACATTTTGACAGCATTGTCATGTTCGAATTGTGAATTTAGAAAAAAAATGATGCTTGGAAATTGGGGTATGAATACATGATTTCAGAAGTCTATTTTCACTTTGTCAACAGTGTACACACTGAGCAAAAAAAATCTCTTATATGACACATGACCCCTAATTTTCTCATCATTTTTGGTAGTGCAGAGGTTGGCAATCAGTAGAATGTAAGTTTAATTGTTTCATTTGGGTCTCTCTATAAATGGCAAGCCTTCAAACTTTTATTATTTATTATAGATTAAAGAACAAAATTCAATGGCGAGCTTACACCTGTAACAGGACGGTTCTCCCACTGAGTTCTTCTCTGACCGATAAAACCGGTCGTCATATGTGAACTGTAACCTCTAGAAATGGCTTTAAACCCCATTAAAATGTGTTAATTGGACGTTTGTGTATTGTTCAAACGCAACAATTATTAAACATGTATGTCTCAAAATTCCCATCTTTATAGTCCATCTCTCATTCCACCTCGTTTGAGCACGATGATAAGCCAGCCGCTTCATGACGTCACATTTTAGTATGCGTTCATGGGACAGACATGGAACCCCCCGCCTTTTTAATTGGGCGTAAATCGACCTGATTCGGAAGCTATCAGGTTCTGAGATATGCTACGTAATATAAGTAAATAAGACATGTTCTCTGTAAATTTCAGTTACTCTACCTTGACAGAAACCCGGGAATATATTATTCATACGAAATACCAAAGGGCAGCACTGCAGCACGTGCTGAATATTACCCCGAGCGTCACAGAGAAACTAGAGATCAGAATAGTAAGACAGCAGAACTAAAGGCATCATCGACAGAATATAGACATTTCAGAACGCCTTCACCCACAAGAGCGCAAACGCGTGCACATGAACAACAAACTGGTGCATTTCCAGAGTTTTCTCCTTTTCCCAAAAAGAGCGAAATTTATAGACAGCGGCCAATATTTACTACTGAATTCAAACACCGTCGACGGTATAAAACCAGCAGACGACATCGCGGAGACCGGACAAGAACGCGCGCTTCGATTCAGAAACCATATGATCAGCACCGGCGCCAAGAATTGAGAGACTCAACATATTCACGTGGCGAAGACGAAAACTCAGTCCTTCGGGAAACATTCAACGACCAGTCGCGAACACCACAAAACTCTGATTTAATCGGCGCTTATGTAGAAGATGAGAATTCCGTGACGACTGAGGGTTCCGGCGATAGATTGACCAGCAGTGTGGACGAATACTTATGGAAACTAGCGAGATATACCGAATGTTCACGTATCTGTGGCGGAGGTAGGTGGTATCTAACGTTCGCCATTATAGCAGACACGCATTTGAGAAAGACAATGTTTGTAGCAATGGTGATCGAAAAACGGTATTTTACATGTTATATAACTATCGAATCTTGTTTTATTGGTGGATGAAGTCTTCAGAATAATTCTGAGTAGGAACATCGTCCTTCCGGAAGTAACAGGTTAACTTTCTGACACAAAGCATTTGCACCATGCTAGTCTCGAACCTATGACCTAAGCGGTGATAGATAAGTAAATCTAACTTACTTTTACTTTACTTCTAACTTTTATTGTCCATCTGGACTTTTGGTATCCGGACGCGTCAATTATGCAATCAAAAGTTTCAATAAAAGTAGGCTACAGACAGTAACTTGTTATTAACAAAGTCTTGCTTTGTTTGTACAAGCTTGTCTAATGACGTAAGAAACATAGCATATAAATGTCAATCCATTTAAATGCATTACATTTAATACTCACGTGAACATATTTACCTGAGACCTAGTTAGTCCGTACCCGAGTGATTAATTTCCACAGACAGCTAGAGAAGAACAATGTCCACAGTCTCTAATATTATATCTGCTTACTATTAAAACTTGATTTGGCAGTTTATGAATATAGTATCAGAGATCTGTAAGTGTCAAGTTTTTCATTCAGCTGCCTATATTTTAAGGACATTGAGTGTATGTGTATTATTCTAAAGAGTTGTGTCCCTTCGGCAAATAGTCCAAGAGAAACCCGCGGCTGGTTGACACTATAGAGTCGTCAAATAGTCCAGAAGAAACCCGCGGATGGTTGACACTACAAAGTGTGGAATATAAAAGTTTGATTTTGAGATTTTGTGTTTATCTTAAGATTTTGCTACAGAATTAGTTCTAAAGTTTCTATAGGTATAGAATAATAAGACAGATCCACATGTTCGGCCGCCTAAATGCTTATGACTATTCCTATATACCACACTGTCTGTCTGGGATATTTACCGGTATAGATCCTATGGTTACACCATCTTCTACTTACACTGTGATAAAAATGGCGTTTTATTCAATATGAGATTATCAGAGTAACAAATTCTTCAGGTACCCAGCACACCATGTACGTCTGCGTGCATACCAGCACAGACGTCGCTGCAGATGAGCAACATTGTGCTAGTGTTATAGAACCGGAAGTTCAACACAGGGTGTGTAACGCGGCACCTTGTACGCCGAGGTGAGTGACTGAACGGCCGGACGTATTAACCGTTTGTTCTCGTAGTTAGAATGCAGAGCGTGTTTTTGACAATTAAATATTGCGTTTTGTAACTGAGTATATATGTATACGTATGTACTTTACCAAAATAAGTATACCCACTTATATATTGTCAGTTGTGAGCTGAAAGGTTATGGTAAGAGCTTCATCATTATGTGGTTCCGGCATACCACGCATGACGCTTTTGTATATATTTACATTCATAGTTAAGTAATTATTGTACCTAAAATTACTGATTGATGAATATTTACAATACATCGTTAATATATGTTTGAGAGCCTGATGGAAGATGTACTTGTTCGGATGAGTTATCTCCATGAATAAATAATTTATTGTTATTGTAATCAGTATATGGAGGATTACCAACAAACTTCAGAAAAGCAGCATTAAGATCCGCATTCACGTATTCATAGCCTTGGTTATAGAGTATTGTTATCTCCATCACCCTCCTATCAAACCCGACCCCTGCGTATATGAATAGTCAATCTACATATGTTGTTATCATGTTACCCTTTATGTCCGCTGTCTTAGTTGGAAGACAGATACATGGTCGCCGTGCAGTACCACGTGTGGTCGAGGATCTCAGTCGCGTAACATCACGTGCCAACAACGTATGTCAGCTACTGATTCCCAGCCATTACCAGACAAACATTGTACAAGCCAGAAACCAGTGAGCGTCAGAGAATGTTACAGGGACATGTGCTATATGTGGGTTACGGGAAAATGGAGTGACGTAAGTATAATGATCGTTTTAAAGAGAATTTATCAGGATTTTTCAGAATTTTAAAGTTGGCTATAAATATTTTTTGCCAATATACCATGCCTATATAATCACTGTTCCGGATTGCCAAAAGGATATTTATTTTAACATGCCAAAATGATATATTGAAAAGGATTTCCTAACGTGTGCTACGCACCTAGGTTAGACTAAATAGATTACCCACTTACGATTGCAACATAGATTGTGACGTATTAAATGGAGCACATGATTTCATTTGATTTTTATTTGATCAGGTTTACATTTTACCAATATCGATTTTGTTTCGTTGTAGTGGATTTGACTACCAAACCATTCGGATTTTATTCATTTATGATAATGATATGCTTTTTATCCATTTTAAAATTTATCTTGTTTTTAAGACATTTATAGCATTTTCCCCGATATATTCCCTTTAAGACATTTATAGCGTTTTCCCTGATATATTCCCTTTAAAAGATGTTTGTGTCATACAAACAAACTGGAACTGCAAACTAATTAATAACCGAGTAAATGCACTAAAATAATTTATGACTTCAAAACATGTTCATGTCCAATAACAGTAATCGGACAACCTCGGTTCGACTTTTATAACCTTGCATATAGATCGGTCGCAAGCCGGAGAAGATACTTCGCTAAATGATATTAAAACATGTCTGCTGAGCATATATTAATTTCACGTTATCTATTGGTAATACTCTCTGATCTATACATGTAACATAATTATATTCCAGTGTTCGGTCCAATGTGGGGTTGGTTCCAAAAGGCGTCAAATACAATGCAGAAATCGGGCGGGGTTAGTTGTCAATAACAACCGATGTGACCAATCGTTACTTCCTGCAACAGAAGCATCATGTGACATGGGATCATGTACGCGCCAATGGTTTTATTCCAAATGGACTGATATGGTAAGATAAATGATGATATATATTAACAAAGAACAACTTGTTCCACAACACCACCCTTAACAAAACAATACACGAACACAACAAATAACAAAAAACACAACTGCTTAAACAACAAAACAAGACTGTGCCAATAACAACTTGGTAACAACATAATACCATTTCATTATATCAAAATATCAACATTGTTACAACATAACGTGGGCGCTAACACAACAAAAAGAACGATATTGCCATCGATTCTACAACAAAATGCCACACAAGATCACCGATATCAGACGATATTGCCATTGATACTAGAACAAAATGCCACAAAAGACCACCGATACCGGATGATATTGCCATCGATATAACAACAAAATGCCACACAAGATCACCGATACCGGACGTTATTGCCATCGATACTACAACAAAATCACCGATACCGGATAATATTGTCATCAGTACAACAAAATGCCACAGAAGATCACCGATGCTGGATGATATTGCCATCGATACTACAACAAAATGCCACAAGAGATTACTGATACTGGACGATTTTGCCATCAATACTACAATAAAAATCCACAAAAGATCATCGATACTGGGTGATATTGCCATCGATACTAAAACAAAATGCCACACAAAGATCAACAATACCAGACGATATTGCCATCGATACTACAACAAAATTTTACAAAAGATCACTGATACCAGACGATATTGCCATCTATACTACAATACAATGCCACTCAAAGATCACCGATACCAGACGATATTGCCATCGATACTACAACAAAATGCCACTCAAAGATCAACAATACTGAACTATATTGCCAACGATACTACAACAAAATGCCATAAATAATCACCGATACCGGGTGATATTGCCATCGATACTACAACAAAATACCACACACGATCATTGACACCAGACAATATTGCAATCGATACTACAACAAAATGCCATACAAGATCACTGATACCGGGCGATATTGCCATCGATACTTCAACAAAATGCCATAAAAGATCACCGATACCAGATGATATTGCCATCGCTACTACAACAAAATGCCACAAGAGATTACCGATACTGGACAATATTGCCATCGATACTACAACAAAATGCCACACAAGATCACCGATACCAGACGATATTGCCATCGATACTTCAACAAAATGCCACACAAGATCACCGATACTGGATGATATTGCCATCGATACTTCAACAAAATGCCACACAAGATCACCGATACTGGACGATATTACCATCAATACTACAACAAAATGCCACAAAAGATCATCGATACTGGATGATATTGCCATCGATACTACAACAAAATGCCACACAAGATCACCGATACTGGATGATATTGCCATCTGTACAACAACAAAATGCCACACAAGATCACCGATACTGGATGATATTGCCATCGATACTTGAACAAAATGCCACACAAGATCAACGATACCGGGCGATTTTGCCACCGATACTACAACAAAATGCGACACAAGATCACCGAAACCGGACGATATTGCCATCGATACTATAACAAAATGCCACACAAGATCACCGATACCGGACGATATTGCCATCAATACTACAACAAAATGCCATAAAGATCAAAGACAAATTCTTACTGGGTAGAAGCAGTACTAAGAATTCCTGGATGAAGTGTCTTGCTCATGGTCACTTCACATATGGCGGAGAATTGAACCCATGACTCGCCGTACAATGACCTACCACTTTATCTAATATTACACACCTTAACATATGATATTGAACTTTTTTTTTGTAACTATTCTGAAAAAAATCCCATAAAGTGTGAAGTAAACAGTAAAAACATCGTTTTATTTTATTTCTAGTGTTGGTCTGATTGTGAAGGTGGTCGTGTCACCAGACAAGTGCACTGTGCCACGGACAGTGGACGCGTATTGTCAAAGCAGCAATGTGACATCACAGACAAACCTTCATCTGAGAAAGCATGCAGTCAAGAGACTAGTTGTGGCGGCAAGTGGTTTACTGGACCTTGGGGTGAAGTAAGTATTTTGCTGTAATAAACTCAACTTTCCAAGTATGTACCAACATTATGATGAATAAACAAGAAGGTACATGTATATACACAGACGTGAAACATTTCATACAATATAAAAATTACAACACGCACAACTACACACTCACTAGGAAATTCGATATAAAGCTCATTTTTCGGTAACTGTGGACGGAAATGAAAAGATAATTCACACATTTGTTTGCAAAGATATCCCGATTTGAACTGTGCGTTTTTCATTAATCTCTTGCCTTTAAAAAATTGTGTCCCTTCTTGGATTTCAAATTAATGTTTCTCAGGTACTGTAGATATTGACTATATTAAGATACCAGCAATATTTATTGCGGTGACATTTGATGCCTGCTTTTCTTGGTGAACAATTTATAATAAATCATCAATCTAAACAGAAACAACAACTTTTGTAGTGTTCCCATTCTTGCGGAGAAGGTGAAAAGAAACGTTTTGTCCTCTGCATGCGAAAGGTCGGCGACCAGCTTTTGAGAACAGCAGATGAAAACTGCACAGCCAATGACAAGCCAGAAACTAGTATCACGTGTACACACAAAGATTGCGGGAACCTGTGGTATATGTCAGAGTGGTCAGAGGTAAAATTAAATATTTTTTCTGAAAAATATTTCTACATGAAAACAATCTGAAACGCCCAGCTCGGACCAGAAACAGGCATTTTGGTCTATAATTTATAGTAAAATATTGACTTCTGCCTGGCAAACACCATACATCTTTAGATTTCAACCTTTCTTGACCAAACATAAACTGTTCGTAAGCTTAATATATTGAATAACTTCTTGAACCGACTCTATCGGACCAAACATTATAGAGTTGTTGCCTTGAATTTATTGAAACATGTTGATTTTACTGTGAAAACTATCAGTATATAGAACAATCAATTGTCTTCCTATCCTAACCAACTTTAACATGGATGTTACGACAATGGAATCTCGGACGAGTTCTTGAACTGGTTAAATTGGACTATTAATGAATTGAAGCGCAATATAGTCCCACTTTGACACCTTGTTTGAATCCTCTAGAATATGTAGACTTAATAAAGAATGATTTGTACGTTTAATATAGTGTAGCAAGTCTTGTGACGGAGGTGTATGGACACGAACCGTGCAGTGTATCAGCGATGACCTGCATCCGTCTACATTATGCACACCATCTGAGAAGCCCGAGACTTCACAATCTTGTAATACCAACTCGTGTTCGTCAAGGACAACACCACTAAGTAAGTCAAACAATTGTTTTACATTTACAGTGAGGGATTCAGGATTTTATGTTGGCATGGTGTGGGTGGGGTAGCCTGAATTTTCTGCAATTGTTACACAACATAAATACTAATAAATTTATAAAAGTGTTTAAATATTAAACCTTTACAAAATAATCGAGCATACTTTTGGAATTGGATATTTATGTTAGTTCAATGTAAGTCTCTATATCACTTTTTCAACTTGAGCAGCTGTGCTACAGGTTTCTTGTTTCAAAGTGTGTTGTCTCTCACGTGTGCAAATAATATTAGTTATATCAAGGATTCTATATAATTCCTAGGTTATATGGATAAGATTATGCTTTGTGTTAGTATTGTCTCCTTTATCTTTGTTACTCTAAAAAAATAGCAATACTAATTGTTTACTTACAAACAATAAAGATATCATAACGCACTGCGGAAGATTGAAGTCAGTACAATATTTATTTTTCAACATTTAACTTAAAACAAACCTACACCATTACCTTATTTGGTTCCAAAATTAAAGAGGTACACACTTTAATAAAAACAAATATCAAATTAACTTCTGTCTTCTTCATGTTTATTGACATAACATTACATTATATCTATAGCGCTTGTAGATAGAGGCTGCGTGGATAAGTATCCGAACTGCAAAGTGGTGATACAGGCAGGACTCTGTAGATTTCCATACTACCAGAGAAAGTGCTGCAACTCGTGTTCCAACAGTGGACGGATATACAGACCATACTGAGCCTAATAAACTGAGGTTAACAAACAGCGGCAATCAAACCTGAAATGTTGAATTTAGTCTTATCTGGCTGTCCATGCCAATGATATGAACCATTCTCAGACAATGCTGGTGGGTAAACTGTAGTCTGTTCATGGTCTACATTTTTTTGAGTTTTAGTAAATTTCCACTGACAATCTTTCCAATTGAAAATGAAATGATCTAAAATCACGAATGGAAGAGTTAACAAAGCATTATAGAAATTCAAGATGTGAAAGTTTTCATCAAATACATGGGGCAGAAACTGATGTACATGTACAAGCAACATAGGGGAGAAATTCCAGTGATCTCAGTAAGAAAATACAATTATGATCAATCCTAAGTTTGTCATATGTCGAATGTCTGGATTATTGTTCCAATGAAATGTGTTGCGGATTTCCCATGTTATTTGATGCTACATCAACTTCCCTGATGTAACACTGACCAAGACTGATGTATGCGGCTACCAATTTAGTTTCACTGACTACCAATTTAGTTTCACTGACTACCAATTTAGTTTCGCTGACTACAAATTTTATTTCAATGACTACTTGACCAATTTAGTTTCGCTGACTACCAATTTAGATTCAATGACTACTTGACCAATTTAGTTTCAATGACTTTCAACTTAGTTTCAATGACTACTTGACCAATTTAGTTTCAATGACTACTTGACCAATCTCGTTTCAATGACTACCAATTTAGTTTCAATGACTAATTGACCAATTTAGTTTCAATGACTACCAATTTAGTTTCAATGACTACTTGACCAATTTGGTTTCAATGACTACCAATTTAGTTTCAATGACTTCTTAACCAATTTAGTTTCAATGACTACCAATTTAGTTTCAATGACTACCAATTTAGTTTCAATGACTACTTAACCAATTTAGTTTCAATGACTACTTAACCAATTTAGCTTCAATGACTTCTTAACCAATTTAGTTTCAATGACTACTTAACCAATTTAGTTTCAATGACTACTTAACCAATTTTATTTCAATGACTACCAATTTAGTTTCAATGACTACTAAACCAATTTAGTTTCAATGACTACTTAACCAATTTAATTTCAATGACTACCAATTTAGTTTCAATGACTTCCAATTTAGTTTCAATGACTACTTGACCAATTTAGTTTCAATGACTACTTAACCAATTTAGTTTCAATGACTACCAATTTAGTTTCAATGACTACTTGACCAATTTGGTTTCAATGACTACCAATTTAGTTTCAATGACTACTTGACCAATTTGGTTTCAATGACTACCAACTTAGTTTCAATGACTACTTAACCAATTTAGTTTCAATGACTTTCAACTTAGTTTTAATGACTACTTGACCAATTTAGTTTCAATGACTACCAATTTAGTTTCAATGACTACTTAACCAATTTAGTTTCAATGACTACCAATATAGTTTCAATGACTACTTGACCAATTTAGTTTCAATGACTACCAATTTAGTTTCAATGACTACTTAACCAATTTAGTTTCAATGACTACCAATTTAGTTTCAATGACTACCAATTTAGTTCCAATGACTTTCAACTTCTTTTCAATGACTACTTGACCAATTTAGTTTCAATGACTACTTGACCAATTTAGTTTCAATGTCTACTTGACCAATTTAGTTTCAATGATAATCAACTTAGTTTCAATGACTACTTGACCAATTTGGTGTCAATGACTATCCGGTTAGTTTCAATGACTACTGTGTTGTTTAAATTATCATGTTTAAAATCAGTTGCTATATCTATGTTTGGTTTCAGTTGTTATATCTATGTTTGGTATCAGTTGTATTAATGTAATGATCTATTCATGTGTTGATGTGCCGTTAAACACCATTTTTTTAGTTATTATATTTTATATTAGTTATTACATTTGATATCAGTTATTACATTTGATATAATAATTATACTCGATATCAGTTATTATAACTGATATCAGTTATTACAGTTGATGTCAGTAATAATATTTGATATCAGTTATTACATTTGATATAATAATAATACTCGATATCAGTTATTATATTTGGTATCAGTTATTATATTTGATATCAGTTATTACATTTGATATCAGTTATTACATTTGATATCAGTAAATACATTTGATATAATAATTATACTCGATATCAGTTATTATATTTGATATCAGTTATTACATTTGATATCAGTTTTTACATTTGATATAATAATTATACTCGATATCCGTCATTATATTTGGTATCAGTTATTATATTTAGTATCAGTTATTATATCTGAAATCAGTTATCATATTTGGTATCAGTTATTATATTTGATATCAGTTATTATATCTGAAATCAGTTATAATATTTGGTATCAGTTATATCTGATATCAATTATCATTTTTGATTTTTGTTATTATATTTGATATCAGTTATTATATTTGATATCAGTTAATATATTTGATATTTGTTATTATATTCAATGTCATAATTATTATTAATGTTTTATATCAGTTCTTATTTAATTTCATATTTTACATCAGTTGTTTATAAATATTCGATTTATATTTAATATCAGTTATATTATATCCACATTTAAATAGCAGTGTTGACAGATACAATTCTGTTCTGTTATACAATTATATTTTGTAGTTACATGAAGTTATATTGTAACATGTGGTACAAGAGCAATTACATGAAGTATTTGCTGTAGTTAATTGGCTGCTAATTAATAAAGTGTAATTCATTATTTTAAATGAAGCATGTGTAGTTATTAAATGAATAAAGTTTGTGTATTATATTAAATGACGTTTGTGTAATATATGGAAGAAAGTTTGTGTTATTAATATTACTCAATTTGAAATAGTCCATGCTTTAGTTAAATATTTATTTTAGTATGGGTAACTGTGTACATAAGGGTAAGGCTATTCCAGGAAAAAAACTGAAGGTTGGGGATAATTCTTTTTATCATAGAATGAGCCTGAACGCAAATGTAAAGGTTATCATACAGTATGTACATGTGATATTGTTTTCAGAAAAGGGAGTTAGTTTCAAAGTGGATGCTTTTTATTCATTTTAAAAATTATTTTACTTTTTAAGATATTTTTAGTTAAACTGCCTTTAAAGTTTGTCTAGCAGCACTAATGAATTGTGGCCCGACTAAGTAAATACAATGTAGTATTTACTTAGACCATTCAGATGTGTAAAGGAAATGTCACCTTAGAAACAATACTGATCGCTGACTGAATTATCAACTTGTTTAATTGACAGCCCTCGTCAGGTCGACTGGTTCATTACTTTTGACCATTTAACCTGTAGAACCAACCCAGCTGTCCCATAGGGTCCTTTAAATAGCAGCACATTTGAGTATGTAGATTGGTCAGTTGCTTCAGGGAAAGTTTGATTGAAGTCATAGTTCAGTAAAAGTTCATTTGCTATGGATAGTTGGGACAGGCATAGAATTCCCTGTGTTTTTTTACTTTCTGGGAATTAATAGACGAGATTCTGGAGATTCCAAGTTCTATATATAGACCAGTGAACACTGCATAGCTTTATACAGAGTGTTGAATAATTTGTTTTAAAGAATGAGATTTTGGTTGATTGCAAGAGACTGATACAAAACAACACAGTGATTAGTTCATGGTATTTAATGTTGTTGCTACATGTAGCACTTAATACCTTCATGCAGAAAACTGCCAGAATATCTTATACTGATACATGTAGCACTTAATACTTTCATGCAGAAAACTGCCAGAATATCTTATACTGCTACATGTAGCACTTAATACTTTCATGCAGAAAACTGCCAGAATATCTTATACTGCTACATGTAGCACTTAATACCTTCATGCAGAAAATTGCCAGAATATCTTATACTGCTACATGTAGCACTTAATACCTTCATGCAAAAAACTGACAGAATATCTTATACTGCTACATGTAGCACTTAATACCTTCATGCAGAACATTGCCAGAATATTCAATACTGCTACATGTAGCACTTAATACCTTCATGCAGAAAACTGCCAGAATATCTTAATACCTTCATGCAGAAAATTGCCAGAAAATCTTATACTGCTACATGTAGCACTTAATACCTTCATGCAGAACATTGCAAGAATATCTTATACTGCTACATGTAGCACTTAATACCTTCATGCAGAAAACTGCCAGAATATCTTATACTGCTACATGTAGCACTTAATACCTTCATACAGAACATTGCCAGAATATCTTACACTGCTACATGTTTTACCTTAAATTAACACTTGGGTTTTCATATCTACATGTTTGTTTGATGAATCAATGCTCAGCTGCCTGCTATAAATATCAACCTAATCTCTTGCTGTGTACCATTTACAAATAATGTAGACCAAAAATAGCCAGTCTAATTGGGATCAACATTGTTGGATTCTCAGGATCAACATTGGCTCTCAATCAATTAATTTCAACACCTTTTTTTATATACCGTATATCATCACATATATTGTGCATCCGTGTATATCGCGCATCCATGTTTCAAGATCAGGAACTAAGAATAAAATACAATTCTCCTATATATGTGTATATCGTGCATCCTTTCTCGAAGATCTTAAAAGTTGGAAAAAAAACGTGCCTAATACGTGAGTAGAAACGTTAGTAGAATATTATCTAGAAGAATGAATCATACAAATCCAGGGAGTTATCATAATGAGTAAATATTCAGATGTAACTGACATAAATTGATAATATAAACATTAAAAGGGACACACATCAATCTTTACAGCCATCAACATAAAACCGCCAAGTTTCATCCGCATACCCTTACTGACATTTTTATTTATAAAACTGTTGAATACAAATTGATATTTCCTAAGACTTCACTACTACAATGATAAAAACTGATGGAAATTTAAATATCTGTTAATAAACATTATGTCATGATGTTTGAAAACAAATATGCTTAATATGGCCCTGTCAGCCATTTACTTGAGCTATGCCCCCTTTTTAAATAAAAAAAATGAAGTTCAGTGCCTGCAGCGTAGGGTAGTCCAAGTTCGTACTTTAATCATTCAGAAATATAATTCTCAGAAATACAGTTTACATGCGAGTGAAAAATTACCAAACTGCCATGTCTCCCTTCAGCAAAAATTAATTACACAGGGAAGCATAGTCAGGGGATCATGCAGGGAAGCATATCCAGGGGTCCACGCTGGGAAGCATATCCAGGGGTCCACGCTGGGAAGCATATCCAGGGGTCCACTCTGGGAAGCATATCCAGGGGTCCATGCTGGGAAGCATATCCAGGGGACCAAGCAGGGAAACATATCCAGGGGACCACACAATAATGACAAATGATCATGACATGAATGCAAGTGTATTTATGGTCAGGTTTAACATTATTTTTCAATACATTACAAGATATATAAATGAAACATTGACAGCAATCAGTTTTATTGTCAGGGGAAACCCTCAGAATAAGTCGGAACATAAAGTGTTTTAACAGAGCTGGGCTCAATACACAACCTTAGCAAGGAGAGGTTAGTGAGTTGAGATGGTGCCTCATACCACTTAACCCTTTACTTCATATAGACGCCTTTGGACATCTCTAATAAAGACGCCTTTGGACACCTAATATAGAAAGCTTTTGAATTATTAGGTGAATTATGTTTATATTAACTGACAGAGAGGAAAACAGTGCAGGAAGTGTTCAGATTGCTCGTTACGAGCAATCTTAACTCATCCTGAACTGTTTTCAATGGCCTTCTGTTATTGGTACGGGAAACTGCGTATCTATGGAGTAAAGGGTTAACCAACAGGGTCCCTAAATGTAATATCAATCAAACCAGTGATGTGTTTGTCGAAAAGAATGCCCCCTCTATTGATTGGAAACCAATTCTTTACTGAAAATTATGCCAAAAAGAGCTCCTTTAGCTTTTGATCAACATTGACAAAAGCTTGTCTTGCATGTTGTAATATACTAGTACACACAAAATATTAATTAAACAGACAGACCTCTTCAAACGTTATTGATCGGAAAACAATTTTCCAAATGGACGGATGAATTTATGCATGAAAGAAAGGACAGGGGTAACACTTCATGTTCCAACACCATTTTTTGAATGGCAGAGGCATAAAAGTTTTATAAAAAATGCATAGCTTGTCCACATAAAATATTGGCAGCAACATTTCAAGTTTATAACATAGCTTAAATACAAACAATATATGCAACAAGACTGATAAATGAGTATCTGATTACTTATTATAAACAACAATACCAAAATTAACAAAAACAATTTGTTTAAATATATGCTCTAATATAATACACATGTGTACAATAATTAACAACAAAGTTGTAGTCAAATTTTGTTGTTTATACACTCTCGGAACAGTTCTTAAACATTGATTTCTAACACCATGAAAGGTAACTCTTGTTCACTTTAATAACAGATCCAAAGCAGCAGTAGTCGCCCTTGACTCAATGTGAAACTACATCTTCACTACATTATATGGCGATGTAATTTTGAATACCATATTTTAAAATTTAAAAAGAAAATACCACCATCTAATATATTCTCTGGTATGTTATAATCCATTTCAAAATTATGGTTTCTAAGAAATGATCCGAGAATGAACCAAAACAAACAACAAAAAATAAACTACAGCACTTTCCCATCATTACTTTTATATATATATATAATTTATAAATATGTTTATGTATAATTGATTTTCTAATCACTTATAATTAAAGTTCCTTGAAAGGTTTCCCTTCTGTCATCTCTATTTTGAAGACTTAATACATGGACTTATATATAGATGGACAAGAAACTGCAATGAGCTTTGGGAAAGCATGAATATTCATGCAAAATCTCACAAAAACTCATTTTCAATATTATCTTAGCACCCACTCATCTCAGGAGTACACATCAGATATTTACCTCTGTAGAATAACATTCCCCATATTTAAAATTGATTGCCAGCAAATTGTGTTAAAAATACTGAAGTTTAATTACAAAATTTACCCACTGCTACCAAAAAACAAAGACCAGTAAATGTCAAACTGCAATGTTTCTAATCAAGACAATGTAAGGTCAAAACATTAATAAGAGCTGTGAGAGGGACAGCGGGCTCAACTTTTCTAATATTTTTCACAGAAGTACAACTTTGATTGACACTGATGACAAATCAAAGCAAATAAGAGTTATCTAACTTTCAAAATTGACAAAATTGAATAGGTCTTATAACTGCAATATATTGTATGAAGTTTCAATCAAATACATGCAGTGACAACCGAGTTATAAAATTTAAAAGAGTTAACCGACTTGATTTAGTTGATTATATGACTACAAAACCATATGTAAAGTTTCAATCAAATACATTAAGCGGTTGGTGTAATATGGACTTGACAGTACTTGCATGCAAAACTTTAACCAAAATTCTAAATTAAAGAAGGGCAATTATTTGCATTATATCATGCACAAGTTATCTAACTTAGTTATAGTAGTAAAATTGATGAATGGGAAAGCTTGTGTAAAGTTTCAATCAAATACATTGAGTGATTCCCGAGATATGGACTTGATGGTACTTGCATGCAAAACTTTAACCAGAATTTCTAAGTCAAACAAGGGCAACAATTTGAATTATATTCAGGCAAGAGTTATGCAGCTTAGTTATTGTAGTAGGTTTGGTGATCTGGAAGGTTTGTGTAAAATTTCAATCAAATACATGCAATGGTTACTGAGATATGGACTTGATGTTACTTGCACCCAAATCAGATTTTCTGATTCAAACAATGGCAATAATTTGCATTATATTCATGCAATAGTTATATATCTTAGTTATTGTAGTAGGGTTGATGACTAGGAAGGCTTGTGTAAAGTTTCAAGCAATATATACATTTGTTACTGAGATATGGACTTGATAGTACTTGCGCGCAAAACTTTAACCAGATTTTGTAAGTCAAACAAGGGCAATAATTTGCATTATATTCATGCAAGAATTAACTAACTTAGTTACTGCCGCAGGGTTGATGACTGGAAAGGCTTGTGTAAAGTTTCAATCAAACATATAGAGTGGTTGATGATATATGGACTTGATGGTACTAATTACATGCACAACTTTAACCAGAATTTCAAAGTCTAACAAGGGCAATAATTTACATTATATTCATGTAAGAGTTTTCTAAATTAGTTATTGTAGGAGGGTTGATGACTAGGAGGGACATGCATGCAAAACCTTAACCAGAATTTCTAAGTCAAAGGCAATAATTTGTATTATATCCATGCAAGAGTTATCTAACTTAGTTATTGTAGTAGGGTTGTCAACTAGGAAGGTGTGTGTAAAGTTTCAAGACAATACATGCAATGGTTACTGAGATAAGGATTTGCATGGAAAACTTTAACCAAAATTTCTAAATCAAACAAGGGCAATTCTTTGTATTATATTCATGCAAGAGTTATCTAACTTAGTTATTGTAGTAGGATTAATGACTAGGAAGGCTTGTTTGAAGTTTCAAGGTTATACATGCAATGGTTACTGAGATAGAGACTTGCATGCAAAACTTTAACCAAGTTGTGACACTGACAACTACGCCTCGGTGAGTAGAATAGCTCTCTTTATTCTCTGAATAGTCGAGCTAAAAATGGCAAAGGTTACATTTTCATGTACAAAAATCTTCAGTTCACAAATCTAATACTTCTGTGTCAACAAAAAACGTTTAAATGACTGACTTGTAGATATTATTAGTTCTACTGTCATTATCTTTAGAATTAAGTCAGGAAATGCAAGTTTCCAATCCAACTACACACAAGTCCAAGGTTAATACAATTCTTCACACAACCTGCCATGATGACATTAACTATAAGCCTGTCAAAGCCAAGTCTCGTTATCAAGAGTATTACATTTACATATCTTTTTGTTAGGAATATGAATGGGACATGTTTTTTTTACACTTACTAATGGGAGTCAGCAGTCCGAGACACCTTGCCATTAGGTTGGACTAAAAAATCTTGAAAAAATAAAAATTAACAATAAAATTGTATTTGGAAGAGTTGAAACATGATTTTGTGGTTGTATTTCAATTACAGGGTAGCATATACCGTCTTGACAATAACATATATTCAAAATAGACTTTCGAAGATTCAATTTGATAAAAAAAAACCAATGAACTAATTTGGGGTCAAACAGATTCCCTGTTAAAATGTTGATGTAAATAGTGAGTGGACAAGAGAGGAATATCATCAATGTTCTAATATGCATAGTTACCATAATATTTGACCAATTGTGACACACCAATTATTTATTGAATATAAAGATGCTTTCAAAATTTATTCAACTAATTGACGCACGGACCATTTTGCAGAGAGTGCTATCATGTTCCTTTATTGTTCTTTGATGACAGGTGCAAACACAAAAATTCATGGCACTTTTATATATAGGGAGTTCAGTGAAATAACAATTTTTATCTAATTGCACAAGCAGTGACATGGTATAGTCATGAGTTGCAAAGCGAAAAAAGTGAGCATGCCAATACACAAGTGCAAAGTGTTGATATTTCGCCGGAACTAACACACTCTTCATGATTGTATGACGAAAAAGTTATCATTTACTACTTCACTTTTTTTCAACAGTGAAATTATCACATTTCTTTACTATTCATCAAAAGTAATATAATAAACTGCTGTTTCCAGTTTTATTTATATCCTACACAAAGTAAGGAAACTAATAATGGTTGTGAACCTAACAATGCTACTAGACCTAACAATGCTACTAGAACTAACAATGGTACTAGACCTAACAATGGTACTAGACCTAACAATGGCTCTGGACCTAACAATGGCTCTGGACCTAACAATGGTACTAGGCCTAACAATGGCTCTGGACCTAACAATGGATCTGGACATATGATAGTATTAGACCTACATTATTCAATCCTTTTAGTCTAACTACACCTTAAAACTTAAATATTTCAACCTTCAGGGAGATCTGTAAAATCAACATTTCAAAAATAAGAACATGAGACAAATTTTGATAGATAGTTAATAATTACAAAATAAATTGTTTTTTTGGCCACACAAATTCTATAAATGTTTCTACGACTTTGCATCTTAAAATAACACAACAATTCAGAGAGAGAAGGTCCCAACACACACTTAATTCATCGCTCTGTGACACACAAACAGTGGAACGTGAGACATGAGCCAGATAAAAATGACCCTTAAAGCACAAGCAATGAAACAAGAGCCATCAAGCATATGCCTTGGAACACTTTTCACAAGTAGCGAAACATGTGTACAGGAAATGAAAAGTAAAATGAGCAGTGAAACACAAGCTGTTAAGGCAATCCTCAAAATATCATTTGTTTGCTATGATCCTGCCTAACCAATCAAAATTTAGCAACTCAAACCTTTTTTAAAAATCAGAAAAGGTTATTTTTTTCTTTATAATTTTCAGTTTTTACAAATATATAGATGTATGTATAGTAAGCTTTTATGAACTGTTAACATGTCTATTTCCTACGAAGAACCTAAACTGAGTATCGAGACAGGGATAAAGACTTAACTTCATGAGTGCCAACTCTAACTGCAGCACTACACCCACTAAAAAGGACTAAGAAAAATCAAAATCTGTCAAAAATTCTTCCTGCCTACTCGCATAAGAATTGTCTTGTTCATGGTAAACAAACAAACAATACTTTAAAGATGGCCTTAATACTGTGTATGTATATGTATGAATATTCATACAGCATATGTATATAAATATGAATATTCATACAGCATATGTATGAATATTCATCTAATCATCATCTGCATATTTGTCAAAATCCAATGAAGTGTTTCTCAGATAGACATCAATCGTCGGAGTGAATGTCATCATTTGTTGATCTTTTGTCGACGGACCCGGAGAAAATGGGAAAGAAGAGGTCAGGAATGTTGAACTAAGAAGCTCTGTCAGATTGGGTGTCTTTGAAGCCTGTCCATACCGCCCGAAGATAAGTTCACTATATGGCCTATATTTGCTGGAGGAATTGTTCTGTTCTTGCAGCATTTTTGCTCTATGTTGAAGTTGTATTATCTCCTCAACCATGTGACACTGCTGAAGATAAAGTGAAGGACTGCCCCCACTGAGAATCTGGGCTGGTGCCTGCCATCTAAAAAAGCATTGCGTCCACACGCGAATCACCGGTGCAGAAAATGCGGGCGTTAAAATGTCCGGACATATTATCTGACTAATGTCTTCGCTATACATGCTTAACAATTTCCTGGAATAGGTGTTGTTTCTGAGAGATTGGCTGTGTTTTCCTGGCAAGGAAACGTGTTTGAGTTGCGTCAACGACTCAGTCAGGTCATCATTGTGAGTCAATATATACAAGGGATCTTTGAAGAAGCAAGAATCTTCTTCCTGAAACTGTAAATCCCATTTCCAAGCAGACGGAAGTTTAAAGCGACGTATATTTTCTCCGTCCTTTGAGAAATGCGTCCTCTGATGATCGTTGTTGAATAGGAATGTATCAAATATGCCAATAAAGACAGTATCCCATAAGGAGGTGAGGTAGGTCTCCGTGTACTCAAAGCAGGATGGGAATTGTTGCAAGAGCTGCCACACACAGTCCAGGAAGAGAAGAAATATTGGAACCTAATGGAAGATACAATCAAATATTAAACATCGATGCAAACAAAGCATATATACACATACTATATATACACATCTCTGCATAATATAACATTGTTATTTTACACATTATTGCTTTGTCATAACTGTCTTTAGCAGCCAGTCAAGAGAAGGAGTAAATTGGCCTTTTAAGACAATTTGCTTAATACAGGTTTATTTGCTCTGAAAACATAGGAATGGGAAATAGCAAATGTGGCTGCTTAAGGCAGGTTTGACTGTAGTTTAGATTTGTCTTAGTTTGTACTATTTAGTGAAACTCTGATAATTTGAGATCAACATGGACAAACAATAAATTTGAATTTTTGAGTTTCAGGTGTTCTCTAAATTATAGCATTAAAAATACAAATTTTCAGGACAACCATGTTGATAATAATTATCATTATTTGTCAGACGAATACAAAGCTGTCTTTGGTTGTTCAAAATGTTTTTATCTTACTAATTTTCCCATGAATTTTCCCATGAAGTTTTAACACATACCCATGAACCTTTCTTTTCAGCTACAGTAATTTTTTTTTGATAAAATCAACCTTGTGCAAGATTTGTCTTAATTATTAATGTTTTTTAAAGTCACGAAAGAACAGTTGCTAAACAAATGAGTAACTTTTGACATTCGTTTTATTGTCTTCAATTTAATGATATACTCGACTTGTAAATCTAGGTAAATAATATTAATATTTTGTTAACTTTTAACAAGCAGCATACATTCCTTTTATAAACACTTCCATTAAAGTTTCACTGATACACAGGATTGGGACTGCATACTGTTTACTTGTAATCATTAGAACATCTACAGTGATTAACATTCTAAATCAATAAATTAATATCTAATTGAAAGATATGCCAATCAAATGATTAAGCATCATTTTTATGCAATCGAGGGCTAACAGACGATCACTTAGCCAAAGCACTCTTTCCTGGGATCTTAAAAGGTTAACAAGGTTAACTCAAGCACACCCATCTTTGCAATTAACTGATAACTTTCCACAGTGAGAGATGAATGACAACGAGATGTTGTGTATCAATCATTATGGAGACTGTGTCAGTAAGCTACCAACTGAACTAACCTGGCCCACTCCAATTAAAAGAAGACTGATTAAATTAAGTCCTACTCATATTAATGGATTAAGTATGATTCTAACCATTGTGGTGAAATTCAGGTTTGTGATCTTCAGACAGCTACTTGGAAACACCTTTCATGATCTTTGCAAAAATGTATTTTTACATATTACAATATTTTTGTGAATAATAATGCGAATTTAGTACATGTATTACCAAAAACATACCTGTTCTGTTTCTGAGCGATTCACTAATGAAAGATATTTCTGGAAGGGATGCCCCATTCTTATCCACTCCCTTTGAATTAGGGACTGGAACCCATACTGAGTTCGAAAGAAGGGATCTAACAATATCTGTACAATGCTGGAAACCAGACAAGAAAAATCACAGCCAGTCAATTCTGAAATATAACAAACAGTTATCAAATAATGTGTTTTATCCCTTCAGATCATAAAATTTCTAAAGTTGCCTTTCAGACACATGTTTAGAAACTTTGATAAATTCTCACCTAATGCTATTTCTAAAAAATTACAATCAACATAATGCAAATGAACCAATCATTTTAGTACTGGCTGCCATCACGGTCTCTTTAAACATGATATTACTGATATATTGTATGGTGTTTAGTGTTGCTTTCAATAATTTTTCAATCATATTGCGAAGGTGTCTACTTGAGACGTTGATAATATTAGGTATGTGCCTTTCCCTACAAAGTGAATAAGGTGAGGCTTAGAAAACACAAGCCACTGTTGCGTTTTCATGCAGATCCAAATTAACCTTGTACAGGAAAGTATTTACTGCTCATTCAATTTATCCTGTTGAATAAGCAAGTTACATTTTGATCAAACAGAGGATTGAGCAAGCAGAAATAAACTTCTAATAAAAATAATAATAATCAGGTTTGTTTATTTGTTATATATTTGTTTGTTTTCGTAACATATTTATGGTACTTGGCAAATTAAAAAAATGTCTTGATGTCAAAATCTTTGACGATAATGGTTCCAGGAATGAGTCAATTTTAGTTGCAACATCTCAGACACTTACATGTACATTTAGCCAAGAAATCCAAGTTATGAACAACTTTATTCATAAAAACAATTATTACAGGCCATTACATTAGTTTTTTTTTCACATGTCAAGTCAGACAAGTATTTATAAAATCTGTTTGTCCTGACCAAAAACAATGTGTCCTTACTTTAATCTAGAATTATTGCACTAGTCCTATGGATATCAAATTAAAAATAATTACATAAACTGTTTTATTAAAGTTAAAAAATAGGGGATATGCAAAAAAGAGATGCAATGTTTAATTTCTGAATTGTCACTTGTCCAGTCTGGCTAGCAGCTTTATATTTTACTTGTCTGTACCCACGATTCAGTTGTCCCCGACAGTCTGGTGAGGGTTAATGTAAAGACCTGTATTACAATTACATAGTTTTATAACAATGTGCTGCAACAGAATAACATTTTGACAAATGTCTGAAACAAATGTCTGATTTACATTTATATTTTGCATAGAAGGAAGGGAAGAAGGCAGGAAGTAATAAGTGCACTAGGGCCCAGTGGTGTAACATGAAGGTCTGTATATGTTACTGACAAGATGATTACAGGCTCTCTCTTCACAACAGTTAGTTGTATTGAAAGTCAGACGTGCTAAAAGTGAAAATTCTCAAATATGACCACTGTTACCTAGTATCACAACAGTGCGCTTGGAATCTAACAAATGTTCTGCTACAGTTTGAGATGTGGACAGACACTTCGCTACCAGCTGCAGCCATTTTGTCTCGTCTAAACTCGAGTACCAATTCATATCCTGCATGTAGAAGTCTCTCTGCGAATCTGAGTGGTGAAATAGACAATGAACAATGAATGAATGTTTTACGGCACATGGACACATATATAAGTAATTTTGAGTGTGCAGTCAGTCAAAGTGAACTGTATTCAAGTCCTCAGTTAACAAATTCAGAATGTAATACAGTTTTGATTTAAACTTAGTTATTTTACTTCGATTGTGTAACAAATTATCAAAATGTTAACAAATTACACTCAGTCTTCCTGGGTACAACATATACTTAGGATATGTGGATAGAGTGTCTTGGTCAAGGAGATCACACATGGCCATGGTGGAGGATCAAACCAACGACTCTGATCCTAGATCCAATGCTCTAACACTGGAGCACACAATATAAAACAGTGGGCATTGAGATGAGTGATATAACACAAGAGATTGTTGTTATCTTTATTCCATGAAGTCTAAGCATTAAGTGAATGAAAATTTATAATATATTAAGGTATACAAGCTGATTAACATTGTATGATAAATGCTACATGAGTTGTTTCCCTTAGTAACAACAAATAACAAACAAGCTCAATTAAAATGTTTTTGTTTGTTATTGCTCCAGAGCTGTTGATTGCCACAGCAACTGCTGGAATACACTTTATAGTGATAAATGTCATACCTGACTAGTATGGTTAATTATTATCAATTGTAACTGTTGTTAGTTTATAAGTTCATGTATATTTCAAGGTTGAGATGTTATTTTACTGATTTTATCAGAATTGAGGTTTGCCACAATATTCTGGTAATCCTTCTATTAAAACAAAGAAGATTTATTGAGAACTTGAATCCCATTACCTCAATTGTACACTTATGATGGATTTTTTTTTGTCTTGCATACTAAAAAAATGTTATTTTCTTAACATACTGTAAAATCTGGCAAATAAGCATATGTGCTTATAATAAATTTAGTGACATTTTTGTGTGCTTATTTTTGGTAAACGCTTACCTGTATACTGAACCACTAAACTATACACCTATATTTGATATGCGCTTAAACAAAAGCCATATGCACCTATTTTTATACTTTGATCAATGCTTTTATCGGTCAATAAAACGAAAGTAAAATACTTGTACTAGTACCGATATGTGTGGTGAGCTACACTCCACTGTTTTCTGTCTCAGGTAAGATTGCCTTTTTAAAGGAGTTTTATCCATGTTTACTGTACACAGAATAATTACAAACAACAACTCAAGCAATATACTAGCATCTACTTTGTGTTTATAGTTGCTAAAAACTATTCAAACAACATATGTATCAAAAAGATTACAGTTCAATATATGTGAAATACTAGTTTAAGGTTATATATATTTGACAATGACAGGCTACTCAACAGGTAAGAACATGTGTCACCTATAAACACAATACTAGTAACCAATTATCAAGGTATTAATAAAGACCGTTAGCTGGTTTAAGTGGCTAATTTGTTTCTATGCATGGGATATGCCCCTTTTGTTAACACAAAGTTACAGTAAGATATAAGTATGCCCTTATTATCACATACAGAATGACAGTAAGGCCATGTGCACCTTAATTTTGGTACACACTTATATTCAAGTATGCGCTTATTTACCAGGTTCTACAGTAAAACAATAATGTTGAATTACCGTCTTTGGAGAATAGCACTATCTCATACTAGTGTGTTTATTTCATGAATTTCACCTCAATCTTACGGTGAGAAAGAAATATCTCACAGTGGTAAAATCACAGGTTTGCTTATCTGGAATGTCAGAAGTCTTAGGTTTTATATTTAATAGCATAATGATAAATTGTCCTGACAGTAACTATATGTCTCACTACACAGTTACTACCCTTTTTTCCCACGGTAACATGATCCATATGCTTAAAAAAAAGTCCTTTGTAACTTGGTTTTAAAATATTTTCAAAATGGTTTAGTGGTTGTGATTTCTTGCTGCAGATGAGTAGAGCAAAAGTTGGTAAAGCATATACTGCAATAAGACATCACTGGTGTTAAAAAAGTGACTTTTATAGGATTTCAACAAATGCATGTATTTATGAGCATCTGAGGACTTCTTTTTTCAAAAACTCTCAGGGTGTCACTGCACCCTCTTTAGAAAAAGACAAGCCGGTCAACCTACCTGTTATTGTACATTTTTATGTGGGTACATATTCCTGCTTTAAAAAAAAAATACTTAATTTTTTTTTTTGTGGAATTCTTTTTTTTACCATGGAAATCCTAGACCTTATTTATATAGAACAAAGAACAAAATTCAACTGTGTAGTGGGACTTTACCTATAGTGACATGTGTTGATGATGTTGGTGGTTGTTATGAGTGTTGTTCAGACGTACCTGACATGCACAGTTTCTTCAACTTGACAAAACTGTCCTGTACCTCCTTACATGTTGGACAGTATTCTGACAGGTCTATCACTTTCGGCGTGTTTCGCTGGTTACCTGCTGTTTTGATGGCATCCAACATCCTACAAAATATTTGTTGGGTGTTTTTAACAAAACATGATATGCATTTCTATATAAAGCACTTAAAAAGATATAGTGTTCTCTTTTATTTAATAAGAAAACCTAACTTCTGCCTCTGATGTAACTCTTCATTTCATGCAAGAGTTGTCAGAAGACAACAAAGCTCACCTCTGGGTGTCTAAGTCCTAAAAGGGCCATAACTGTGCCAAAATGCAATCAAGAGTTATGGTTCTTGTCTATGTGTGTTCCACTGATGATGGTAAATACACATGCCAAGTTTCATTCACGTCCAATGAGTGGTTGAATAGAATAGCTATATAAACTGTTTTATTAAAGTTAAAAAACAGGGGATGTACAAAAAAAGAAATGCCGTGTTTAATTTCTGAATTTCACTTGTCCAGTCGGGCTAGCAGCTTTATATTTTGCTTGTCCGTACCCTCGATTCAGTTGTCCTGGACAGTCAGCGTGTTAATGTAAAGCCCTGAGTTATATGTACATGAACCACTCTCGAGTCCACTTCCTAGGTAGAACCAGTTCTGAGTGTTGATTTATGAGAGGCATCATATAAAACTGAGGATCAAATCTGCAACCTCTGGTATGAGCAGTCAACACTCTATCCACTACACTAGTAGCGCGTCTACCACACTACATTTTTAATAATGATCAATTGAATTTACCAGAAGACAAACTTACTCTTCAGGATTGTTTAGGATCTTTTTCTTTTATGATTTCTAGGATATAATTTCCTATTTATTTCCAAATTGTGAACTCCACTGAGGGCAAACATAAGTGAAAATTTCATTTCTTCCCCATTTATTGTGCAGTATAAAATATCAACACTTTATTATAAAGACTGAGCTCTTATACTTTACATATGCAAGCATCTTATTTTCTGATTATGTGGTATGAGTTCTACCTATAGATTGGCGTTCAGACAGAAAATTCCACCCCCTGGGATAAAGGTTTTGATGGGAATGAGGCTCTGCTAAGGGATGGTATTTTCAATTAATTATATTTGATCCAGTTTACAAAACATGTTGGAAAAAATATTTTATTGATCATCATGTTATAAATAGTTTCAATGTAACAGAGCAAGAATTTTATATCAACCTCAGAATGAAATAGAAATATCTGCAGTAAAATAACAGATATCATTTTCTGGTGTGAAAGAAATTATAATCAGGCAATATAATAATGGCATCATTTTCAAAGGTAAGATGAAGCAATTGTCAAATACCACACAGACAATCCTGTAAAACCTTCATGCACGTACAAGGACATGGTGACTTAATTCACATACCGAGACACCTTGTGTATACTAACCTGACATAAGATGCTCGCTGGGTTCATTAATATCAGAGGCTGTCCCTTTATATATCATATTGCTAACTGGGTTCATTAATATCAGAGACTGTCCCTTTATATATCATATTGCTCACATGGTTCATTAATATCAGAGACTGTCCCTTTATATATCATATTGCTCACAGGGTTCATTAATATCAGAGACTGTCCCTTTATATATCATATTGCTCACTGGGTTCATTAATATCAGAGACTGTGCCTTTATATATCATATTGCTCACATGGTTCATTAATATCAGAGACTGTCCCTTTATATATCATATTGCTCACATGGTTCATTAATATCAGAGACTGTCCCTTTATATATCATATTGCTCACAGGGTTCATTAATATCAGAGACTGTCCCTTTATATATCATATTGCTCACTGGGTTCATTAATATCAGAGACTGTGCCTTTATATATCATATTGCTAACTGGGTTCATTAATATCAGAGACTGTCCCTTTATATATCATATTGCTCGCTCGGTTCATTAATATCAGAGACTGTCCCTTTATATATCATATTGCTCGCTCGGTTCATTAATATCAGAGGCTGTCCCTAAATATATCATATTGCTCATTGGGTTCATATATATCAGAGGCTGTCCCTAAATATATCATATTGCTCACTGGGTTCATTGATATCAGAGGCTGTCCCTTCATATATCATATTGCCCGCTGGGTTCATTAATATCAGAGAATGTCCCTTTATATATCATATTGCTCGCTGGATTCATTAATATCAGAGGCTGTCCCTTTATATATCATATTGCTAACTGGGTTCATTAATATCAGGGGCTGTCCCTTTATATATCATATTGCTCACTTGATTCATTAATATCAGGGGCTGTCCCTTTATATATCATATTGCTCGCTGGATTCATTAATATCAGAGACTGTCCCTAAATATATCATATTGCTAACTGGGTTCATTGATATCAGAGGCTGTCCCTTTATATATCATATTGCTCGCTGGATTCATTAATATCAGAGGCTGTCCCTAAATATATCATATTGCTAACTGGGTTCATTGATATCAGAGGCTGTCCCTTTATATATCATATTGCTCGCTGGATTCATTAATATCAGAGGCTGTCCCTTTATATATCATATTGCTAACTGGGTTCATTAATATCAGAGACTGTCCCTTTATATATCATATTGCTCGCTGGATTCATTAATATCAGAGGCTGTCCCTTTATATATCATATTGCTCACTTGATTCATTAATATCAGGGGCTGTCCCTAAATATATCATATTGCTAACTGGGTTCATTAATATCAGAGGCTGTCCCTTTATATATCATATTGCTCGCTGGATTCATTAATATCAGAGGCTGTCCCTAAATATATCATATTGCTAACTGGGTTCATTGATATCAGAGGCTGTCCCTTTATATATCATATTGCTCGCTGGATTCATTAATATCAGAGGCTGTCCCTTTATATATCATATTGCTCGCTGGATTCATTAATATCAGAGGCTGTCCCTTTATATATCATATTGCTCACTTGATTCATTAATATCAGGGGCTGTCCCTAAATATATCATATTGCTAACTGGGTTCATTAATATCAGAGACTGTCCCTTTATATATCATATTGCTCGCTGGATTCATTAATATCAGAGGCTGTCCCTTTATATATCATATTGCTCACAGGGTTCATTGATATCAGAGACTGTCCCTTTATATATCATATTGCTCGCTGGATTCATTAATATCAGAGGATGTCCCTTTATATATCATATTGCTCACAGGGTTCATTGATATCAGAGACTGTCCCTTTATATATCATATTGCTCGCTGGATTCATTAATATCAGAGGATGTCCCTTTATATATCATATTGCTAACTGGGTTCATTAATATCAGAGGCTGTCCCTTTATATATCATATTGCTCACTTGATTCATTAATATCAGGGGCTGTCCCTAAATATATCATATTGCTAACTGGGTTCATTAATATCAGAGGCTGTCCCTTTATATATCATATTGCTCGCTGGATTCATTAATATCAGAGACTGTCCCTAAATATATCATATTGCTAACTGGGTTCATTGATATCAGAGGCTGTCCCTTTATATATCATATTGCTCGCTGGATTCATTAATATCAGAGGCTGTCCCTTTATATATCATATTGCTCACTTGATTCATTAATATCAGGGGCTGTCCCTAAATATATCATATTGCTAACTGGGTTCATTAATATCAGAGACTGTCCCTTTATATATCATATTGCTCGCTGGATTCATTAATATCAGAGGCTGTCCCTTTATATATCATATTGCTCACAGGGTTCATTGATATCAGAGACTGTCCCTTTATATATCATATTGCTCGCTGGATTCATTAATATCAGAGGCTGTCCCTTTATATATCATATTGCTCACAGGGTTCATTAATATCAGAGACTGTCCTTTTATATATCATATTGCTCACTGGGTTCATTAATATCAGAGGCTGTCCCTTTATATATCATATTGCTCGCTGGATTCATTAATATCAGAGGCTGTCCCTTTATATATCATATTGCTCACTTGATTCATTAATATCAGGGGCTGTCCCTAAATATATCATATTGCTCACTGGGTTCATTAATATCAGAGACTGTCCCTTTATATATCATATTGCTCGCTGGATTCATTAATATCAGAGGCTGTCCCTTTATATATCATATTGCTCACTTGATTCATTAATATCAGGGGCTGTCCCTAAATATATCATATTGCTAACTGGGTTCATTGATATCAGAGACTGTCCCTTTATATATCATATTGCTCGCTGGATTCATTAATATCAGAGGCTGTCCCTTTATATATCATATTGCTCGCTGGATTCATTAATATCAGAGGCTGTCCCTTTATATATCATATTGCTCGCTGGATTCATTAATATCAGAGAATGTCCCTTTATATATCATATTGCTCACTTGATTCATTAATATCAGGGGCTGTCCCTAAATATATCATATTGCTAACTGGGTTCATTAATATCAGAGACTGTCCCTTTATATATCATATTGCTCGCTGGATTCATTAATATCAGAGGCTGTCCCTTTATATATCATATTGCTCACTTGATTCATTAATATCAGGGGCTGTCCCTAAATATATCATATTGCTCACTGGGTTCATTAATATCAGAGACTGTCCCTTTATATATCATATTGCTCGCTGGATTCATTAATATCAGAGGCTGTCCCTTTATATATCATATTGCTCACTTGATTCATTAATATCAGGGGCTGTCCCTAAATATATCATATTGCTAACTGGGTTCATTGATATCAGAGACTGTCCCTTTATATATCATATTGCTCGCTGGATTCATTAATATCAGAGGCTGTCCCTTTATATATCATATTGCTCGCTGGATTCATTAATATCAGAGGCTGTCCCTTTATATATCATATTGCTCGCTGGATTCATTAATATCAGAGAATGTCCCTTTATATATCATATTGCTCACTTGATTCATTAATATCAGGGGCTGTCCCTAAATATATCATATTGCTAACTGGGTTCATTAATATCAGAGACTGTCCCTTTCATTAATATAGAGCGTCGGATTCATTAATATCAGAGGCTGTCCCTTTATATATCATATTGCTCGCTGGATTCATTAATATCAGAGAATGTCCCTTTATATATCATATTGCTCACTTGATTCATTAATATCAGGGGCTGTCCCTAAATATATCATATTGCTAACTGGGTTCATTAATATCAGAGACTGTCCCTTTATATATCATATTGCTCGCTGGATTCATTAATATCAGAGGCTGTCCCTTTATATATCATATTGCTCGCTGGATTCATTAATATCAGAGGCTGTCCCTTTATATATCATATTGCTCACTTGATTCATTAATATCAGGGGCTGTCCCTAAATATATCATATTGCTAACTGGGTTCATTGATATCAGAGACTGTCCCTTTATATATCATATTGCTCGCTGGATTCATTAATATCAGAGGCTGTCCCTTTATATATCATATTGCTCGCTGGATTCATTAATATCAGAGGCTGTCCCTTTATATATCATATTGCTCGCTGGATTCATTAATATCAGAGAATGTCCCTTTATATATCATATTGCTCACTTGATTCATTAATATCAGGGGCTGTCCCTAAATATATCATATTGCTAACTGGGTTCATTGATATCAGAGACTGTCCCTTTATATATCATATTGCTCGCTGGATTCATTAATATCAGAGGCTGTCCCTTTATATATCATATTGCTAACTGGGTTCATTGATATCAGAGACTGTCCCTTTATATATCATATTGCTCGCTGGATTCATTAATATCAGAGGCTGTCCCTTTATATATCATATTGCTCGCTGGATTCATTAATATCAGAGGCTGTCCCTTTATATATCATATTGCTCGCTGGATTCATTAATATCAGAGGCTGTCCCTTTATATATCATATTGCTCGCTGGATTCATTAATATCAGAGGCTGTCCCTTTATATATCATATTGCTAACTGGGTTCATTAATATCAGAGGCTGTCCCTTTATATATCATATTGCTCGCTGGATTCATTAATATCAGAGACTGTCCCTTTATATATCATATTACTTAATAAAACAATATAGTCCTTACACATCATTACACTGGCGTCACCATAAATGTGAATACAGGTACAGGTAAGTTATAAGCAGAAGTTCAATGTATAATAAAATAAAGATTTTAAACATATGTCCACATTGTCATGCAAACATAAAGATTGAAAGTAGTTGATAATTTTTTTACTTTAAAATTAAGAATGCTAGTAGAAATATTTTTGAATTGATAAAAAAATCAACTATGAAAAATACTTTTAAATCATAAAAAGATACAGGTTGTAAGTAGATCTTCTTAACTTTACACAAATACACTGGTCATAAGTAAGATGTTTTATAATTTTATTCAAGGGGTCCTCCAAGTTTTCTAAGATGAGGCAGTTTAGTGACCACTTACCTCCCAATGTTAAGGTTCTGAGTTTGATCCCAGTTCATTCCAAAAATTTATGTGAAAAAATATGCGAGTTACATGTACTTGATGAAGGGCAGCGGTTCTACGCAGGTTCAGTCTGATGTCACCCTCCACCAAATAAAACTGGATTCATGTATGTCATAGTATTATGTAACCTATCATGTGTTGAAAATGGCGTTAAATTTCCATTAAAAATATCTCAAACATAATTATAGATTATAACCTAAATTATAAAATGGCCTAATAAAGTATCAGTCATTGCATCTCAGTGAAAACCATCTTCAATATCTGGCAATGAAAGAAAACATTTATCTAAAAAGGCCAGTAGCAACAAAGGACAGTTTAGACTGGCAGAATGACCCTCTCTGTAGAACAACTCACCGACTTCTGTGACCTTTTTACCTGATTCCCTTTGAACAATCACTTAAGACAGCCCAGACTGTACTGGACATACATCTATGCACAAGAAGTTGGATCAACAAAGAATAAGCATTGTTCAGATATAATGATAATGGTTACAGTAGAAAGATTATAAACAGTTCCTTGATGCATGCATTCAGCATAAATAGTACAAGTAGAATCTTTACATGTTTGGTTACAATGTACAATAATTCACCTATCAAACAGCTCCCGACTGGAAAAAAGGAATTTTAAGCAGCTTTAGATGGGGGTAAAAACTTAATGAAGTATATCAAGAATTTTGAAAATTGCAATACTTTTCCTGCAGACACATGGATATTATACAGTGTATACACCAAGATATATTAGTCCTAGAGTGGGGGGCGGGGAGTATTTACTTTTTATCTTTTTATGTCCAAAAGGTTTGAGACTTGTTTCTTGAGGTAAAATTTACGCTGAGTCTGAAAATGTCAGGGCATTTTGTCGCAAATCTAAAATGGCCATCAAAATGACCGCAAAATATTACAGATACATCTACCTTACAAACAGGCCAAATATTACAGATACATGTACATGTACCTAACAAACAGGCCAAATATTACCGATACATGTACCTTACAAACGAGCCAAATATTACTGATACATGTACCTTACAAAGGGGCCAAATATTACTGATACATGTACCTTACAAAGGGGCCAAATATTACTGATACATGTACCATACAAACGGGCCAAATATTACAGATACATGTACCTTACAAACGAGCCAAATATTACTGATACATGTACCTTACAAAGGGGCCAAATATTACTGATACATGTACCTTACAAAGGGGCCAAATATTACTGATACATGTACCATACAAACGGGCCAAACATTACAGATACATGTACCTTACAAACAGGCCAAATATTACCGATACCTGTACCTTACAAACAGGTCAAATATTACTGATACCTGTACCTTACAAACAGGCCAAATATTACTGATACCTGTACCTTACAAACAGGCCAAATATTACAGATACCTGTACCTTACAAATAGGCCAAATATTCGAACATCATGATAATATTATTAAGATGCTTTGTATTTTTAGAATAACTCTATTTTTAGACATTTATAGTGACTTTTTCTGACACATGGTCTTTAATAAAAATGGGCATTCTGACCGTCTCAAAAATAATGCTTTAATGGGAATTAAAAAAAAATTTGGTAACTGGAATTTAATGGGTAGGTAGGAATATGGCAAACAAATGTATTTCTTAATAACAGTCTTAATCATTTCTGTACTCAATAGACTATTTATTCAAAATAACTCATCCAAGCTTAACTGTAATAAAAATGGGTGTTAATAAGACAAAAATCAACATTTTCCATCATTCAAAAGTGATAGTTCTGTTGTTTCTAATCAGATCAGGCCATTCATCCATGTATTTATGCTTAAAAACAGAAATACCAACATTTTAAATAAATCAAGGGATGCAACTCTGGAAGTTTATAATGAAAGGTATAGTAGTGTGTGTGTATGTGGAGAGGGTGGGGTATGATTTAAAGATAGAAGTGCTTAATATTGAGATATGGGGAATAAGGTAAAACAAGAGGCCCAAGAGGGCCTGAGAATGCTCTACTGACTCATAGTGGCCATAGCACTTTTTGAAATTCCACAGTATTTACCCTCTTTGGGGGGTCGTCTTAACAACTTATGGATAAATACCCCCACCACACCCATACTGAACAAAAACTTAATTGTTATGAAAGGGAAATACTTTAAATTCCCATAACATTCATCTATATAAAAAAAAAGTATAGTCCCCTGTACAGAACCCTTAAACAACCCAGCCCCTTAATTTGTCAGAACTTCAATTACCCACTCTTAGCAATTTGTTATGAGCAGAAATGATTCAAATTTTAAAAAGAAGTTCTTTTTACACATGGATGCAAAATGAAAATATTCAGTTTTCCCTATAATATTACAGACCGTAATCCATTCAACTACACCGAACAGACGCAAACGAATATCAAACATGTTTTAAACGATATACAAACGGACTTAAAATGCGAATGAAATGATAAACGAAACAAAGCGATAAACGAAACGATAAACGAAATGATACACGGATGCAACAGGGCGAACGATCCACGAACGATACAAAACGATAATGCAAACTTTAAACACATCAAATAATAAAGATTCGGATATCCTCTAATATTGTCGTAGTTATATTGACAATGAAATAAATAATTAAACTCTCTTTGTCATTTATAATCTTTAAATTGCTATACCTGTAACTTTAATTTAATTTCTTTGTTATAAGTTTTAATGCCGAATTATCCGTGAAAAACATTGCCTCGGGCATCGTTTCTTTACTTGTAAAAGTGTGATAAAACAATCAGATGACGCAGGACCTGCTTACACAACTACCCCAATTAACCGATTTAATTATCTGAACAAAATGTTTGTTTTCAATATAGGCATTTGTTAAAAAAAAGATTACTATTAAGCTGATAGAGTTATTAATAACTACACATACCTAAATTTGTGTACAGAATGAACACGCTGTCCCTTTACTATCACCAATGTCTGATGACTTCACCAGTGAAACAAACATTTTATTCACTAAGTGGGTATCTTGGAAATTTTTGAAGGATGTCAGAGGAATTATAATGGTGTAATGTACATAAAAGTCCTTGAAAGCGTCAGACGGAAGTACATGTACCAGCGATTTTAGAAGCCATGCCACAAGACATAAAACTTTTACCCTTAAAGGCATCTTTTTTATGGAAACATCCCCACCTCCCCCATGCATTTACCGTAGTGAAATAGAACGCGACGTTAAATTACGAAAGAAACTGTCAGAGTGACGACATTGCATTGCCATGAGGTCAAAAATAAATTGTGGCGGAGATATGGTCATAAAGCGTGTGCGTTTGCTACATAAATTAAGGCATGTGTATTTGTTAATATATTTATCTTTGCAGATCATATAAATTATTTTGTTTAATGAATTGTTGTAATTGTTTAACATGACAATCTATCGAAATTCATAACTGGAATTAAAATTGGAATGCATTATTCCTGTAAATAAAATAAATACTTGCTGAGGCGTCTATACTCTATTTCTTGCATAATAGCAGATTATATACCACTGCAGATATAAAAAACACGGACTGGTTCACATTTATTTACTATATACTTTTTCGATACTGTAATGTAACGATAGTGTAAACCAGTCTGGCAATGTTTGGCCAATCTAATGATTACGTGACCGTAACGTGTTTATCTGATGTAATTGACATGCCCCGTACCATGTGTATTAAATTTCAATGATTGAGTTTTATGAAACATATTAATCTGCTGTCATGCTACAAATCATCAACTATATGGTAGACCATATCTAACATAGGGTGGCTTAGTTAGCAATATTTCAGAAAGATTTTAATCAATATTATTTTAATTTATTTAATTAATATATTATCATATAAAACCCGGCGATTTCTTTAAATATCTAGTTCTTGTTATTTCTTCTTCTGTGGTGTTACAATTGGACAACCAGAGATGATGCGATTGGTGAACATGTCGTGTAAACGTTAAATGGTAAAAGATACACGGTAAACGATACACGGTAAACGATTCGAACGCAAACGCAGGCTAAAATGCGTTCAGTATCGTTTTGAACTGCATTTTCCTATTTTCTCTAACATTATCATAAAAAAAATGCAAACCATTAACCATGAAATGCATTTTTGGTGTACTTGAACGGATTACTGTCTGTACTATGTAAAAGTCATATTACAGGGTCCCAATATATCCCAGCCCCTTGATATGCAGAACTTCAATCCTTGCTGATGTAACGATAATTTATATCAAATATCAACTAGCTTGACTGAAAGGTTATTGAGAGGAAATATGAGAAAATTCCAAATTCTTACCTTATTGCCCCATCTGCCCCCTGGCCGCTTATGGAAATTAAATCCTCTTTATTGTTACTAGACAATGCTTTACATCTCAAATTGAACAACATATTAACCTAAATGGACAAAAAAAATGAGAATTTTCCATTTTCCCATGGTATTCCTATGTTAAAATCAAAGACCCTTACAGGGCCTCTATACAACCCAGTGTCCCTTGATTTGTACAAACTTAGATTTCTTAATCATAGGAATAATTTATATCAAATATGAACAAATTTGACTGACTGGTTGTTGAAAATAAGATTTATGACAATGTTCAATTTTAATCATTTTGTGACCCCCACCTGGCCCCTTTTAGAAAGTCAATCCTTGTATCAAACAAAATCATATTTGTTATGACTAGAAGGTGCTTCAAAACTCAAACTGAACAAAAAAAAAGTCATAAATAAATGATTGAAAAAGAGAATTTTCTAGTTGCCAACAGTATTCCTATATAAAATTCAAAGTCCTTTTACAGGGCCCTATAAATACAAGACCCTTAGTTTGTACAAACTTTAAAACCATATTCAATGGGATAATCCATATCAAATATGAAAAATTTGACCGACTGGTTGTTGAGAAGAAGATTTTTCTATTTCAACCCTTTTTTTACCCACCCTGGCCCCTTAAGGAAAGTCAATTCTCTTTATTGAACTAAATCTTATTTTTTATGACTATATGATACTTCAGAACTCCAATTGAATAATAATTTTGCCTAAATAGATGAAAGAAAAGGAAATTTTCTGTTTTCCCATAGTATTCCTATGTAAAATTCTAAGTCCCTTTACAGGGCCCCTATAAACTTTAGTCCCTAAATTGTTATTTGCAATCAAACCCCTACACATAGGGATAGTTTATGCCAAATATGAACAAATCTGACATACCGGTTCTTAAGATTTTTGTAATTCCCAATTTTTACCCTTTTGGGGCTCCTCCTGACCCCTTAACCCTTTACTTCATATAGACGCCTTTGGACACTTCTAATAAAGACACCTTTGGACACGTAATATAGAACGAGCAATCTGAACTCTTCCTGCACTGTTTTCAAAAGCCTGTGATTGGTGCGGGAAAAAGTGTATCTATGAAGTAAAGGGCTAAGACAGTGGAACCCAGTCATTTTTACACAACAGAACCTCCTTCACCAAACAATGCTTCTATGAAGATAAAAGCAAAATCATTTCCATCTAAAAAAAAAAAAAATTATTATAATGACACGTGTCCCCTAAATGAACCCTTGGTACGGGGTCATTTTTAACCTTAGGGACACCATTTGAACAAATCGTACTTAACTATAGTTGGTTATCAATACTACATAAACATTTTGAAAATCTGTTGGGCCGTTAATGAGAAGATTTTTTAAATTTTGGACTATGTTTAGTAACGGCGGCCATCTTGAATTTCAAATCGAAAAAAAAAAAAAAATCTTCTGTACAGTCTCCGATGCAATAGAAACATCCATGTGAAGTTTCAGTTTAATTGGCTTAGTGGTTTCAGAGAAAGTGCTGCTAACAGACTACAGATACAACAGACGACGGACAACGTGCCATCGCATAAGCACTTCTGACCTTTGGCCAGTAGAGCTAAAAATCAACACGACAATGACATCAAGGGGAGTTTATTGTTAGTTTTAGAAATGTTACTTTTATAAGTATGACTGTGTCTCTTACCTTTGTTCCATTCTCTGATCGTCCGTCGTTTCCACAGAAGTCATTCGGACCAAGCTGTTTTTGTTTGTGTGGGTATAACACCAGGTCTGCAATAACATAACTATTCTTGTAGAATTTTTTTTCTTACATGTATTTCATTTAGCAGCTTTTAGAAAAAATTTCATTCAGTCAAAAACTACTTGAAGAATAATCTGGTTCTATCTTGTTTGCTTTTGAAACTGTAAACATTTATTTTATGTTTGTCATACAATGCTTAGATATAAATTTATATAAGTGTGGTTACATATTCAGATAATGATAAATTTGTAACACTTGTGGAGCAAATTTGATCATTGACTATACTAACCATGCAAACTATTACAATTACTGGCATTACAGTACCATTTATTTTCATCCAATCAAAACTCTCCACTATGTACTGGGTACCATTCCACTTTGGATTGACTGCCAATTTTGTCTGGTTGAACTATGGTAGAATGGTACCCAATTGATAGTGGAGCATTGATTTTATTGAGAAAACAGTGGATTCTGTTTACAATGCCAAAAAATCTAACAGCTACCATAGTTAGTTGAATCAATGCTAAAACTTGCTAGAAACTATGTTTGTTTTTGGTCCAATCTGTGTTCCACATCCTCTAAATGCTTTATTTTAAAACTAGTGACCTGGACTATCAGTAGACTGGTCGCATTAATACTCAAAACATATTCCAATGTAAAGAACTGTAGCAGCAATCTGAAGTAGAGCATCCACCTTACATACAGAAGGTTGTGTGTTTGTTCCCTGGCTGGGTCGTACTAAAGACATGGTACTAGGAATTTTTAGAAGTCCCTTGACGCTCAGAATTCAGACAACACTATTGCGATATAACTGAAAAATTGTTAAAAACAACGCTAAACACCATACAACAACCCAACCATCCTTCAACACATATGTAACCATAGTAACAATAAAAACATAATACTTACTGGAATCCGCCTGTTGTGGAAGTGAGGAGCAGTTTTTAGCAGATCTGTGTTCAACAGTGAGTTTGGAACAACAAAATATTGAGGTAGACTGCAATATATAACAAATGATTTACTGTCATATATTCATGTATATTTGACCTACTTGGATTCTTAAAATTGTCTTCCGACTCTGTACCTAACAACAATATTGCACCAGCAAACAAACTTTTACTTAAGTATTGGCACATAAATAAACATTGCAGATATCATTTCAGGTCTCACTACACAGTTGAATTTTGTTCTTTGTTTAATATAAAATAAGGTCTAGGATTTCAATGTTAAGAACTCCACATAAAATTTTGTTTAAAGTATTTTTTTTTCATAGCAGGAATGTATACCCACATAAAAATGCACAATAACTGGTAGGTTGTCCGCATTGATTTTTTTTAAAAGAGAGTGCAGTGACACCCTGAGCTTTTTTGAAAAAAGAAGTCCTCAAATGATCATAAATACATGCATATGTTGAAATCCTATAAAAGTCACTTTTTTAAGACCAGTGATGTCTTATTGCACTATATGCTATGTCAACTTTTGCTCTACTCATCTGCAGCAAGAAATCACAACCACTATGAACCATTTTGAAAATATTTCATAACCAAAGTACATAGGCCTTTTTTTTAAGTGTAAGAATATTGCTACCATGGCAAAAAAAGGGGCACAACTGCGTAGTGAGATGTTAATTTCCTTAAAATTACATGAAATAGTCCTAATTTTCAAAAGAATATTAAAAACAAACTTGCTTATATTCTTATAATTATTTGAATTTTTAAGAACACATTGCATATCAATTTGCTTAACAGTATTTTCTTAATATAATAACCTTAAATGCTAAGAAAATATTGCATACCAATTTGCTTAGTTTCTTATAACCTTAATTATTAAGAAAATATTACATATTATCTACTTGTTTATTTTCTTATAATTACTTTAATCATTAAGAAGATACTTCATACCAATTTGCTTATTTTTTTAAAATAATCTAAATTTTTAAGACACTACTACAATGTACCAAAAGGCTTAATTTTTTACAATAATCACAATTTTCCAACAACAAAACAAATTAACAAACCAATTTGCAAAGTGTTAATTTTACTGTTTCTTTCTACAGCTATCTGGTGTTGTCTTACAACAGCTGAAAAAAACAATGAATAAAATCATACCATATAAATCTAGAGAGTCTTACCTTTGTGACAAATCAAATGAGAGATTAACGTCCGTCACCCGCCACATTCCTTGACACCTACATCTTTGTAACTCCTCTTCCCAATCAAATATTGAATCAAACATTTGAACATCACATACACTTTGTCTCTCTGAAATATACAACATGCATCTTTACATTAAAACAAATATTAAATTCTCTATATTTATTTCAAGCGGTTTAAGGCCATAACAACTTGATTCCTAGATTTTAATCCCACCTGCCTCTGTGTCTTTTTACCAACCGCCACATCTTGTCTCGTCCAGATCATGATTTTTTTCTAATTAGATGTTTTTCTGGACAAAGGAAACCATGATTATTTGCCAAAAATTTGATTATTATAATGATTGTCTTTAATTTTTATGCCTAATACGACACTACATGTTTAATGATAGTATCTACATGTAATATAAAAATTTCCATCCATATATTTAAACAATTTTGGATGAAAATCCAAGAATTTATTAATCATGGCTTTGATAGGTGGCCATATTCTATTTTTGTTACTTTACAATGTTGGTCAAACATGTTTAACTGGGGCAATGCTGAAATCAGTTTTTACTTGTGTTTGCAAAATTAAAGCGCATTTTTTCATAGCTCATAACCATAAGTAAATTTCAATCTTCAAGCAATATCTTTTACAACTTCATTGTTTTGTGTCGCTGAATCTTTTTAATTGGATTGTGAAGAAAGCTCAAAGCATATATGAATCACTCTTCAGTCTGTTTCCTGGGTAGAACCAGTTCTGTGTGTTGTTATTAAGAAGACTTTGAGTCAAGGTCAAGCCTGGTATCAAACCCATGACCTTGGAATGAGCCCATGGTCCTCTATCAACTGCACTTCATTCCAACTTAATTTTTGCTTGAAGATTTCATTCTTCATTGAACTTGTAAATAGTTTGTTATCCATTCCACATGAATACCCGTGAACAGTTTTATAATTTGCTACAGTGGTAGAGCTTCAGAGTCCAAGTCGGTGGGTCATGGGCTTGATCCCTGCCATGTTTGGTGTCCTTGAACTAGACACTTCATCTGCTTTGTACAGACTTTGACAGTGATTTGTCTAATTGTAAGAATTTGTCTCACAATTGATGTAAAAACTATCTTTAGCTTTAGGCAAACTTTGCGATAAGAATAGTGTTTCCGAAATATAAAGATTGTTTGTGAAGACAGAAATGTAACAAATAAACATGAAATTAACAAAAAAATAGTTCTTCAGCTGTCACATGTGTTGAAATAAGTGAAAGATACATGTATCTCACCACTAGCTGTGTTGCTCCTGCCAAACTCATATGCAAAGAGAAGGGTATCCTTGGATACAAAGGAATGATGGACCACCACGTTGACAAACTGTCTGTTCTGTGATTTCGGGGTAAACTTGAAACTAAATGTGTGAATTTTAAAGTCCTGAAATGTAAAATACAATTTTTTATTTGTAATCTAATTGTTACTTGAATTTTATTCATCACAAATGACACTAAGTGACTTGGCCTTAATATCTGCAGCATGCTTGTGTGGAAGTTTTACTACTGAAGAAAACCGAGGTGATCCAAGTTCTAGGTTGCTTCCAGTACACATATACATGTACATATCTACCATTCTGTTTTGATGACACAAGGGCCATGAGTAGGACAATAATTATATCAGTTTAACAACTTGTCCCAGATATTATAGTTATGCAGTGTTTTCTCCAGAGCGCGTTTCTTGCGTTTTTGATGCAATAAATTCTCATCTGACCCAATCAACTTTGGTCAGTGCGTCCACTATGACGCAACCTTAAAAACACAGAAATTCAAATTACGCATATTTGTTTCGGCAAGCTGGTTTCAGAGTTATTTTTACGATTTGACAGATCACGTGGTCTGATTCAGGGCAATCCCAGTCATGCAATTCTACCAAGTTAAATAAACGCTTTAACAGGTTACGAACGCTTTATTGATGCAATCGCATAGACGATTATGATCACATACATAATTTTCCGCGAAGCAATAGTGTAGTTTGAAGACAACATCTGTGAAAACAAACGTACCCTGCAAAACAAAAACAAAGTTTGTTTTCCAAAGAGTATAATGCTATACATGTAGCTCAGCAAATATAAAATATTGAAAGAATTTTAGTGTTTTTCATTAAAAATAGTTAGGGCCTTGGTGATTGAGCTGTGGCCATAACATTTGAAAAGTTCACGACCAAAGGGACAAAATCATAAAAACAACTACTAAGTTTCAAGTTGTTGTAACTTATTGCCAGAATTGAAACATTCGTTTGGAGTTAAATTGTTTTGAAGTTGTTATCTTAAGGTGCAGTTTTGATGGAGAAATTCGTGTGAAACAGGAAGTAAAACTGTTTTAGTAAAATATGTATTTTTTAACTCCATTTATTCATGTTGATTAAGTTTAAAACTAGTCAATTGATGACCCCCAGATTTTGAAAATGACCCCAAGTTATTGCGTGGAAACCCCCCAAAATACGATTTCTTACAAATTAAGGGGCATAACTCTAGAATGACAAATGCCACAAACCCTAAAGTCAAACTAAGCCTGTGTTTTGTCATTATAAACATTGTTTATAAATTTCAAAATATTTTATTCAGGCATTGTTAAGTTATTGCACAGAAACGACAGACAGACAGACAGACAGACAGACAGACAGACAGACAGACAGACAGACAGACAGACAGACAGACAGACAGACAGACAGACAGACAGACAGACAGACAGACAGACAGACAGACAGACAGACAGACAGACAGACAGACAGACAGACAGACAGACAGACAGACAGACAGACAGACAAAGCGAGGGACAATAAGTGTTTAAATACTACTGGACTGGTGGACTTACTTTACAATGAATCTCCAACAACTTTGTACTGTGAGATGTGGTGCTTCCTAGGGTAAGCTTTCTCCTTTTACCATTTGAAGTAACTGTAAAATATGAACTCAATTTTTTTTTTCCTGCAATTATTTTTTTTAAATTTAAGAATATTGTTTCAATTTTATCTGATATCATCTTTTAATAATTTCTTCGTTGTAACAATGTTGGTTTCAGTAATTGCACTTTTCACTTCTTAATTTCACCATGTGTCCATATGTCACAGTTTGATATTTGTAAATTTTACCCAAAAAGGTATCCATAAATCCTGTAAAATTTGATCGACAAAATATCAAAGTTGACCTGTATTTCAGATTGGGAATTTTTGGTAGTGGAATTAACTACTGACAAGGAACTGGTTTTGATTGTTTTAATATCAACTAGTTTTGACCCTTTCCAGGTCTTCTTTAAGACCTGTATTTCTATAATTATACAGGTACACACAAAATATTAATGAAATTCTCTTTCAGAAATTATTGATCATAAACCAATTTTTACCATTGCACTAATACATACGGGCATATGGACAGATGGAAGGACGGACAGGGGTAAAATTTAATGCACCTTTACCACTATGGTATCAAATTTTCATTACAAAGTACTATCTGAAATTTTAGAATTTTTTAAGAAATTTTGTCAACCAATTACCTGCTTTGCACCTTTCCAAAAATAGAAATGAATTTCAAGGGTCTGCATAGATACAGGGGGAATTTCAATATTATGTGGGCATTATGTATGTAAACTTTTTTTCAGAAAGTTGGTAGCACAACTGATTATTAATCCATGTGGTGTGAGTAGCGGGGCTACAGTCTCTGGGATTACTGATGTGCCCAAGCATTGGTTAACCATGAAAGAGTGGCTAGGTTACCATATCATCAATTAGTCCTCGATGGCATAAACATGATGCTAAGTTCAAACAAAATAAAATAAATTAGAAAATTGGTAATTAACACAATTGCTGCGTGCCCCTTTAAACATTGTTTATAAAATGTTTAACCGCTTCGAGTGCAATAATTATGTACTTTGGTATATGGAACTAATGGCTGTCAATGGAATGTCGTTCTCGTCTAAGATTTTGTTTCTTTGCCTTCTCCCAGTCTGAAAAACAGATTACATATGATTATTTAGAAGTATACTTTAATCTACCTAAAATCCCATTTGGAGGGACATCTTGGCCAGTAATGGAAAATGCCCCCTGCCCTTGACTTATCAAATAAAAATTATTTGCTATGAAAAGGAATTACTTTGAATTACAATTTTTTACTTTCCCATACTATTTTCCTACATATAAAAAGAGTCCCCTTATATCCGGTACTGGGCCCCTGTATATCCCAGTCATTTGAAGTTAACGTCCTATTCATAGGGACTTTTTATAACCAGAAAATGCTTCTCTTCCCAATTTTTTTTTTTTGTTCACATGGATGTGAAAATGGATGGTATTCCTGTATATGTTAAAATTCTCTTAGATGGCCAGTATACATCACAGACCCTTAATTTGTAGAAGCATTATTGATGCGAGGATATATTTTTTGCCCAAGTGAATGAAAAAAAGAGAAATTCTAATTTCCTACACTATTCCCATGTAAAATAAAAAAGTACCCTTACAGGGAATCTATATAATCTCAGCCCCTTGATATGTATAAACTTCAAACCCCTTCTTACAGGGATAGACATAATAAAACATGAACAAATATCAAACATCTGCCCTAGCAGGTTTGGTCAAATCTGGTTGTCATGCTCAGGAGTAGATGTGAGAAGAAAGTGTGAGATTTACCATTTAAAGTAATGAACCACAACCCTGCCTTTTATCGACCACATTGAAAACATTATACCTCGACTTCATAAAAATAGTTATACTCCCAAATAAGTTGGGTGAAAGTTGGTTTAGAAGTTTAGGAGGAGTAGAGCTGACAAAAAAATGTGACAAACTAAAGTTCTATATAAAATAAATAAAGGGCCATGGCTCAGCTGAAAAAGTCAGCTGGAATGGACTGATGCACAATTAAAACTTCATACTGATACTTCCTAGCAAGTTTCATCAAAATTGGTAGAGTAGAAGTTGAGGAAGATTAAAGTTGACAAAAGATGAACGGACAGACAAGCACAATCTACATGCATCCCCAAGTAAATGGTGGGGAGAATAAAAATCAATTAAGAGTATTATCATTAATGTTTCTTTACAACCATACAGAAAATAATCACCATATTAGAAGTATGAGTTACCACATGAAACAATAGATATTGTCCATAAGGCCAATGTAAATTAATTGCTAGTTTATCATCCAAATTTTTCTTAAAAATGGGGAGGGTGGAAGGATTTTATTTTACTGTTTTTTTTTGTTTGTTTGTATTTTTATGAAAATAAGAAGGATTGGGCAGCATGAAAATTAGGGGGTGGGTGGGGATGATAATCTAGCAATCAATCTATTAATTATTGCCTTACCAGATGCAACAATAGATCAATTACATGTAAAATAATTGTACAATGTATTTTAAAGAGTGTTTCTTGGTATAATTAACTTCCTCATGTACTTTGTGACCATTTTTTTAGGTTTAAAATGCAACAATGTAGTAACTGCAAATAGAATATAGAATGTGATACAACAGTATGGAATCAACAGGTATGTCAGATTATACTAGCTCTCTTAGTGTTAACAGATTATAAATAACATCATCATAAACATTTGTTTATTTCTGCTTCAATATCAAGACAAATGAAGCAATGGTGTTGTGGACAGGATGTTGACCACTCACACCAGAGGTTGCAGGCTCGATCCAAGCTCTGTCCTCTGACCTCAATTAGTGCTACTAAGTCAGGTCTCATCCTCAAACATTAAATAATCATATAAGTTATGTAATGACCGGTATGATACACCCCTCACCCAGTCACATTATACTAACATCCTACACAGTCAACCTGTCCATAAACCTATCCACTATTAATATGGGGCACTCATTATGTGAGCTGCCAATACCAACTTTTTAAGGCTTTAATATCTATGACAAACCATGGATCAAACCCACAAATATCAGCATACTAGGCGGACAATTTATCTTAAGATTATTGTTGCTGTTGAAATCAAATTAGCAATAAAAAACATGAGCTGGCTTCTGTTTCACCAATATTTTCAGAAGTTTCACTGAACACCCTAGCTGTATTTTTACTGGTTACAGTTTTATTCATTTTTATTAATAAAACTTGTATCAGAGCCAGTCTAAAAATATGATTACCTGGAACCATTACTTATATTTAAATGTTTATGTTGTTAAGAACATGTATTTACTAAAATACTTGTGAAAAAAAGCCAGAAATCTGTATGTGTATGATCCCTTTCCCAGAGGTAGTCATATAATTTATGTATTATATGTGTATTAAAACCATGCATATATGTTTATGAATTGTAAAACAATGAATAAACAAATCTGTGATTTTAAAAACATACCATAACTGAAAAAAAAGGCTATTTGATGCCAACAGGACAAATAAGATTTAAATAACTGGCAAACTCTCTCAAATAAAGTTTTTAGACCAGGTTGGACTCAAACTAACAACCTCAATGGTGAGACGTTAGTGATCTTGAGACAGTGCCTTAGACCACTCGGCCAAGGAGGACCACTCTACACTTAGTGATCAAAAGAACATTGAAATTATTTCAGACCCTGTGACTCCCCGAGCCAAAACATAAATTTCCAGTTAATCGCGGTAGGATGTTGGTTCCTCTAATTCATTTGTGGAAAGAAATAACCCCTCCTACTTGAATATTATCTAAGACTCTGGTTAACAACAAAGAATTAAAGATGTTGTTAAACCTTATTTTTCCTCTTCCTTCCCTAGTCACATGTTAATTAATAACAAAGGCACATACATGCTTCTGGCTTACAATAACTGGCATACAAGCAGTCATTGGTAGAGAGAAAACCTTCACAATGGTGGCCTACTTTCATGCATTTCAATGAACTAGAAGTAAGTAAAACCACTTAACATGCAAAACATCAAAGGCATAAGCATACTCAGAATGTGCTTTTTCTTCTAATATAAATGGATGACTTTATTATCAAACACACGTTTTCTTTCAAAGAAACAGATTTTACATTATATTTACATCATCATAATGTGGAATCAGGTTAGTCCAGTAAGTGTTAGTATATAGTCTGACTGTCAAGTCAGGGTAATCAGTTTGAATCCTGCTCATTGACTGTCAACCAAATATTTGTCATAGTCATGAAACCTCTTCAAACAGCAAAGTGTTACTGGACATGATTAGACAATGCTAAGTGTAACTGGCAGTTACTAGACAATGCTAAGTATAACTGGACATGACTAGACAATGCTAAGTGTAACTGGACATGACTAGATAATGCTTAGTGTTACTGACCATGACTAGACAATGCTAAGTGTAACTGGACATGGCTAGACAATGCTAAGTGTAACTGGCCTTTACTAGACAATGCTAAGTATAACCGGACATGACTAGACAATGCTAAGTGTAACTTGACATGATTAGACAATGCTAAGTGTAACTGACCATGATTAGACAATGCTAAGTATAACTGGACATGACTAGATAGTGCTAAGTGTAACTAGACATGACTAGACAATGCTAAGTGTATCTGACCATGACTAGATAATGCTAAGTGTAACTGGCCATGACTAGACAACGCTAAGTGTAATTGACCATGACTAGACAATGCTAAGTGTAACTGGACATGACTAGACAATGCTAAGTGTAACTGGACATGACTCAATAATGATAAGTGTAACTGACCATGATTAGACAATGCTAAGTATAACTGCACATGACTAGACAATGCTAAGTGTAACTGACCATGACTAGATAATGCTAAGTGTAACTGGACATGACTAGACAATGCTAAGTGTAACTGGCCGTTACTAGACAATGTTAAGTAAAACTGGACATGACTAGACAATGCTAAGTGTGACTGACCATGGCTAGACGATGCTAAGTGTAACTGGACATGACTAGACAATGCTAAGTGTAACTGGACATGACTAGACAATGCTAAGTGTAACTGGCCATGACTAGACAATGCTAAGTATAACTGGACATGATCAGACAATGCTAAGTGTAACTGACCATGACAAGATAATGATAAGTGTAATTGGACATGACTAGACAATGCTAAGTATAACTGGACATGATTAGACAATGCTAAGTATAACTACACATGATTAGACAATGCTAAGTATAACTAGACATGATTAGACAATGCTAAGTGTAACTGGACATGATTAGACAATGCTTAGTGTAACTGGACATGATTAGACAATGCTTAGTGTAACTGGACATGATTAGACAATGCTTAGTGTAACTGGACATGATTAGACAATGCTTAGTGTAACTGGACATGATAAGACAATGCTAAGTGTAACTGGACTAACTAGACAATGCTTAGTTTTACTGAACATGACTAGACAATGCTAAGTGTAACTGGCCATAACTAAACAATGCTTAGTGTAACTGGACATGATTAGACAATGCTTAGTGTAACTGGACATGATTAGACAATGCTTAGTGTAACTGGCCATGACTAGACAATGTTAAGTGTAACTGAACATGACTAGACAATGCTAAGTGTAACTGGCCACGATTAGATAATGCTAAGTGTAAATGGACATAACTAAACAATGCTTAGTGTAACTGGACATGATTAGACAATGCTTAGTGTAAATGGACATGATTAGACAATGCTTAGTGTAACAGGCCATGACTAGACAATGCTAAGTGTAACTGGCCATGCCTAGTCAATGCTTAGTGTAACTGGACATAACTAGACAATGCTTAGTGTAACTGGCCATGACTAGATAATGCTAAGTGTAACTGGCCGTAACTAAACAATGCTTAGTGTAACTGGACATGACTACACAATGCTAAGTGTAACTGGACATGACTGGACAATATGTAGTGTAACTGGACATGACTGGACAATATGTAGTGTAACTGACCATGATTAGACAATGCTAAGTGTAACTGGCCAGGCCTAGACAATGCTAACTGTCACTGGACATGTCTAGACAATGCTAAGTGTAACTGGCCATAACTAAACAATGCTAAGTGTAACTGGACATGTTTAGACGATGCTTAGTGTAACTGGACATGACTAGACAATGCTAAGTGTAACTGGACATGTTTAGACAATGCTTAGTGTAACTGGACATGACTAGACAATGGTAAGTATAAATGGCCATGAGTAGACACTGCTAAATTTATAGTCCTGATGATTGAAATAAATCCTAAAATTTATTAGAATTTTTTTCCCTGTGTTCTCAGATTATTCCTATTTACTAATCAGTCAAATAAAGTCCCATTATTGGGCCCCATGGACTGTTGTACCTTTATTGGGCCCCGGTTGACCATAGCCCCTTTATTTTAACAAATTTAAGCCCACTCACTGAGATCATTCAAACCAAATGTGACAAAAATTGTCAGTTCTTGAAAAGATTTATAAATTTAAATTTTCCTATCATAAACTTATAAGGCCCTGGGGAGAGAACCACTTGTAATCCTGGGGTCATGGTTTGTAATAAAACACCGAGAGGATATAATTATGCAAATTATCAACACTCCAGGCCTAATAGTTTCAGTGAAGAAGAATTTTGAAAATTCCAAATAAAAACAAATAAGATAATTTTATAAACTTGAAAGCTCCATAGTGAAAATCCATAATGTTGTATCAAAAAATCTTTAAAGGAGTCAGATGGATGAAAGACAAGAGAAGGACACTGAGTGACCTTGGCTCAGATGGTTGTATAAAATATACAACCAGGATATTATAAAACACACCAAAACCTAGCAACAAAACAGAACTGCATCTGTTATATAACATAAACATAACTGTATCAATTATACACCAGCCATAAGTTAATTGTGATCAACATAAACAAAGCGTTTATTTGTAAGCAAACATTCACAATAAATCATGTAGCTTTTCTTACCACAAAACTTTTCTGAAACTTATCAATGCAATATCACATATAGTGCATGTATACAATCATATATTTATTGTCTTCTGTGCAGCAAATAATGTTTAAATACTAACTAATGAACTGGTATACTAGAAATTCAAAGTTTTCACCAAAGTTAAAATCTTTCATTATAATTAAGTACAAAAAAGTAAAACAGACTTGTACATAACTCTGGAGTGGCCATCTATTGATAGAAAAACAAACAGTGAACAGATCTGATTTGGGTGAGAGACAAAATAGCTTGTAATTTTATTATTTATTATTTTTTATTTAGACATTATAACCTATGAATAAACATCCTAGGGTGATGCAAAAGGGGAATGTTTATACAAGTCTAGAGAAATCAAAACTTATATGAAGTGTTAAACAGTAAAGAGAAACCTGTAAACTGTTAAATTTTAAGGTTAATATAACATGTATTTATTTGTTTGGAACAAATATTAAACATGATATGTTTTCAACTAATCAATTGCAGTGCAATTAAATTCAATAAAAATATAATTAATTATACATGTATTAATAACATTTCTTTTCTAATTTCAGAAAAGTAATCTTAAGGCCCTTAATACAAGTGTCAACAATACTAGAAAATACTTGTTCTTAAGTGCACACTACCAAAATCTTAATAGCTGACCAAATGACAGAAATCTTAATAAAAGCAATTATCCATTTACTGGAATTTTACATTTTAGGACTTACCATATCATACGATGATCTGTCGGCAGTAACAAAGGATATTTTAAAGTTTGTGGCACACAATTTTCCAGACATGCCCTGTTTGCCATCAGAATATGGGGTGAACTTCAATACACTGTCTGCCTCACCTATCAACTTCTCGCCTGGTTAAAAATGGAATTTAACCATTAAGTTTAATGTATTCTTAAGTCATTTTATAACAGTAAAATTGGATTTTATTCAGCAGTTCTTGGTGTCTGAATATGATAGAAACTGTCTTATCATACTTTCTATATGCTTTTCCATATTTCAAGCATATTTATCCAAGTTACATGTAGTTTAACAAGTTACATGTAGTTTGACAAGTAATATGTAGTTTGACAAGTTCTATATAACTTAACAAATTTCTTGTTATTTACATTATCAAGTTACATGTAGTTTAACAAGTTATATGTAGTTTGACAAGTTACATGTAGTTTAACAAGTTATATGTAGATTGACAAGTTACGTGATAAGCAACATATTATAGTATGTAGTATGGCAAATTATTATGTAAATTATAACTTTATGTAGTTTGACTAGGTATTAGGTAGTTCAGATGCAGAGCTCCAGATAAGATGCGTATCTGAGTATATGACACATTAAAATTTGTGAATACGCACCAAATTCATTTTACGTGCGTATCAATTATGCATAAGCAACGAGTTTTACGCTTAAATAAATTTCTATATGCGTAAATAATTTTACATTCTCTGAAAATTGATCTTCTTTGAACTTTAGCGTAAATAAACAGCTGGATGGTTTCAATTAAACTTGCTTCAGTGATAAATTTTACCGGTTATAATGGTAACCTAGTTTATGCAATTGCTAAGTTGATTGATTTTTTCTTATTGGGACACCAACTTTAGAAAGCTGAGTGTTCTGGCGGGATATCTGTAATTCCCAGAGCTGTTTCAATATTTTAGGTATATTGCTGGTTGAAAATCCTATTCAATGACATATTGAGGTTATTTTTTATATAATATGCGCTCACTCGTCAGGGTTAATCATAAATGACTGACACGCCATGACAATTTTTTTTTGTAATTTGAAGAAAACATCTTTGAAAAAAAAACGTATGCTGCAATAATATCACTAATATATATCCGTCTTTAGGTTGTTGGTATATTAAGATGAAATGAGAAAATCATGAAATTTTGTTAAAAAAGTCATTTTATTTTATTGTTTAATATGTACAGATGATATGCTCTGAGAAACTTTTTATTTTGAATGTCCCATTTTGTATGTTTTGTAAGGTATCGAGACGCGCATGCGCGGCTTTCTATACCAGTTTAAACATCGGCCAGTCTATGTTTCTACGGCGCCCTTTTCGATCTTCCCGGCGCCATTTATTTTTCTTTAAAGGATGTTAAAAGGTTATGGGAAAAATAAATAACGTTTAGAAAATTATGTTCACTTTGAAAGCAAATTATCCTAAAAAAATGATTACATAATTTGAGAAATTTAATTAACAATTGAAAAGTTCATGGCACTGTGGCCGTGTTCATAAAAAATTAATGTCACATAATGCATTTACTGACTTCCATATTGTGCAGTGTGTATGCGTAAACTATATTTTTTTTACTTATTCTGATTGCATTTTGGTCAGTTATGACAAACATGCCAAGAACGAATAAGCAGCAGAAAACTTGCTTAGTTGTGTACTAATAAGTCAATATAATTATGCCACAGTACAATTACTGTTCCTATTTTTCTACAGCATACCATTGATCTTTTAACATCTAAACTGTCATTTAACTATTCAGCAATGGTATGTAAGAAATCCAAAGATTGAGCAGTAAAATGACTGATATAAGATTAAAGGTAAAATGAAAAGTTTGATATCCATTTAAACAGCTTAACACAAAACATCGTTGCAATATAACAGTAGTTTGCAATTACCTTACACAGCCCCTTTGTTAAGCATCCAAACATGTTAGTTTTATATTTACAGCCAAACTTGGTCTGTATTCAACAACCACATGCTCTAAGGGGCCATTATAGTACATCCCCACTGTATGCTGCAACTTAACACAAGTTTGGTTGTATATAATATGCGTATTACTCATTACTATTATGAAAAACTCAAAAATACTCATCTACTCTAATTTTGATGAGTAATTACTCATCGGCTTTAAAAATTATCTGGAGCTCTGTATGTGACAAGTTATATGTAGTAAGGCATATAGCATAACATAATTACCTGGGAGGAGGCCTGGTTGTAACTCCATGTCAAAGAATTCCGAGGCTGTCTCCTCTACAGAAACATCATACTGCAAGTAAAACATGATTGTCTTGGCCTTACATATTAAATAGGTGTAAATATGATTGCCTTAAACTTACATATTAAATAGGTGTAAATATGATTGCTTTAAACGTACATATTAAATAGGTGTAAATACGAATGCCTTAAACTTACATATTAAATAGCTGTAAATATGATTGCCTTAAACTTACATATAAAATAGTGTAAATATGATTGCCTTAAACTTACATATTAAATAGGTGTAAATATGATTGCTTTAAACGTACATATTAAATAGGCGTAAATACGAATGCCTTAAACTTACATATTAAATAGCTGTAAATATGATTGCTTTAAACTTACATATAAAATAGTGTAAATATGATTGCTTTAAACTTACATATTAAATAGGTGTAAATATGATTGCTTTAAACTTACATATTAAATAGGTGTAAATATGATTGCCTTAAACTTACATATTAAATAAGTGTTAATATGATTGCCTTAAACTTACATATTGAATATGTGTAAATATGATTGCCTTAAACTTACATATAAAATAGGCGTAAATACGAATGCCTTAAACTTACATATTAAATAGATGTAAATATGATTGCGTTAAACTTACATATAAAATAGGTGTTAATAGGATTGCCTTAAACTTAAATATTAAGTAAGTGTAAATATGATTGCCTTTAACTTACATATTAAATAGGCGTAAATACGAATGCCTTAAACTTACATATTAAATAGCTGTAAATATGATTGCTTTAAACTTACATATAAAATAGTGTAAATATGATTGCCTTAAACTTACATATTAAATAGGTGTAAATATGATTGCCTTAAACTTACATATTAAATAAGTGTTAATATGATTGCCTTAAACTTACATATTAAATATGTGTAAATATGATTGCCTTAAACTTACATATAAAATAGGCGTAAATACGAATGCCTTAAACTTACATATTAAATAGATGTAAATATGATTGCGTTAAACTTACATATAAAATAGGTGTTAATAGGATTGCCTTAAACTTAAATATTAAGTAAGTGTAAATATGATTGCCTTTAACTTACATATTAAATAGGTGTAAATATAATTGCCTTAAATTAATATATTAAATAGGTGTAAATATGATTGCCTTAAACTTACATATTAAATAAGTGTAAATAAGATTGCCTTAAACTTACATCTTAAATAGGTGTAAATATGATTGCCTTAAACTTACATATTAAGTAGGTGTAAATATGATTGCCTTAAACTTACATATAAAATAGGTGTGACAAATTGAAATCTGCTAGAGTATCTAATATACTTTTTATAAATAGACAACAAACTAAAATACATATAAAACAAAGTACATGTTTAATTTTTTTTCAGGTTGGGTCATTATTTTTTCTTCTGCTTTTATTGTCAGTTATTAGGGTAATCTAAACAAGGAAATGGTTACCTGTGTTATTATCTAGAAATCTGCTTGAAAAACTTTAAGACATAGATGTGTATGCTATTTAAGATACAGAGATAATCTACATGTTTAGGCTAACAAATGTGGCAAATATAAGTATTCTTACAAACAGGTGGACAAATGGAAAAACATGCATGTACTTATTCCCCAGGGCCTCAGAAATGTTGGATTGTTAAACATTATACAATTATAACAATTACAAATACACATTAAACAAGTAACACAAAATCAAGTATGTCCTTCAGTGAAACTGAAACCAGATCTACAATCTTGAACACTCACTATTCAACATTTCACTGTCTATTAAATAATAATAACTTCCTTATAAAATAGATCAATATGAGATCATTATCTTGACAGGACAGAATAAACCTTATCAAGATAAAACTGAATTACTGAACCTCACAGCTTAAAGGGTAAGCAACAAGATAAATAAACAAGAGTTGTCAGAAGACCAACAAAGCTTGCCTCTGGGTGTCTAAGTCCAAAAAGAGCCATAACTGTGCCAAAATGCAATCCAGAGTTATGGTTCCTATATCTGTGTGTTCCATTGATGATGGTTAACACACATGCAAAGTTTCATTGATATCCAATGAGTGGTTGCATAGATATCTGAAACTTGTACGCAAAAGTTTAACCTAGGTGTCTACAGACGACGACAACGCCGGGGTCATGACAATAGCTCTCCTTGGACTTCGTCCCAGCAAGCTAAAAATATTTCTATAGGACATGGATGTCCCCACTAAAATATTATGCCAAATCATACCAAAAATTACCGGTAAGTCGAATAGGAGCAACAACTCCTGTAAAATTTGAACAACACTGACGTATATTGAATTTGACCTGTATTTTATAATACATCACATGTATATAGCTTTACAAACATTAACTAAAAAAACAACATTTTCAGAAGCTATTGACTGGAAACTAATTAAACAGACACCATGATGAACTGACGGACAGGTAACCATTAATGCCTTAAGTTGAATGGTGGGTGCATAAAAATGTTTTTCAAGATGTCATAAATTACACAATACAAATATTTTAATTTCTGTCAGTCCTTCAATATCTGATTAAAGAATAAACTGACATCAGTTAGATGATTGGGTGCCATAAGAGCTGCCCTAGAAGGACTTTTCAACATGTGATGAATCGGTAATGATATTCCACTAGTACACTAGGTATAACCAAGTTATGTTATGGGGAAATAACACTCCAGCAATAGTTTAAGTTATATGATATATTAACAGTTTACAGTCACTTATATACAACTATCTACATTTTGAGTGGTCAATGATTAAAAGTATTTATCCAAAGAAAATGACTATTGACCCTAAACAGGAAACTATTGACCTGATGATAGTTGCTTTATTGTCTTGAATAACAATAAAAAAACAACAGCTGTCAGGAGGGACAGCATGCTCGACTATTTGAATATTTATCACAGAAGTACAAATTGTATTGAGACTGATGACAAATCAAAGCAAATAAGAGTTATCTTACTTACAAAATTGACAAAATTTAGAAGGTTTTATAACTGCAATATCTTGTATGAAGTTTCAATCAAATACATGCAGTGACTGCTGTGTTTTAAAATTTCTAAGTAAAATAAAAAAATCTGGCAAGAGTTATCCAACTTGATTAATTTAGTAGATTTCATGACTACAAAGCCATATGTAAAGTTTCAATCAAATACATTGAGCGGTTGGTGTTATAATTATGTACTTGACAGTACTTGCCTGCAAAACTTTAACTTAAAATTCTAAATCAAAGAAGGGCAATAATTTGCATTACATACATGCAAGAGTTATCTCACTTAGTTATTGTAGTAGGTTTGATGACTTGGAGCTTGTGTAAAGTTTCAAGTCAATATGTGCAATGGTTACTGAGATATAGACTTGATTGTACTTGCATGCAAAACTTTAACCAGATTTTCTTAGTGAAACAAGGGCAATAATTTGCATTACATTCATGCAAGAGTTATCTAACTTAGTTATTGTAGTAGGGCTAAGAAGGCTTGTGTAAAGTTTCAAGGCAATAAATGCAATGGTTACTGAGATAGGTACTTGCATGCAAAACTTTAACCAAAATTTCTAAGTCAAACAAGGGCAATAATTTGTATTATATTCTTGCAAGAGTTATCTAATTTGTTATTGTAATAGGGTTGATGACTAGGAAGGCTTTTGTAAAGTTTCAAGTCAGTCCATACAACTGTTACTGAGAGAGGGACTTGCATGCAAACTTTAACCAAGGTGTCACGCCGCGCCTGCTCTCTTTATTCTCCAAATAGTCGAGCTAATAATCAATAAGTAGTATTACATACACATGTATTCATTATGTTTTAACAGTGGTGTGAAAAGCATATTCAAAAACCTTTTTTTCCCATAGCATTTGTATGTCTGTTCTTAACTAACAAGCTCAACTATTAGGCCTATATAATTGCTAACAATGAATTACCTTCATATATTCTCGGACTTAAAATATTTACAGAGTGAAATGTCATCAATATTTTGCTACATTCTGAATCAGCTCTTGATCAAAACAATGTCATCAACGCCAATAAGTATTCAGCCTGACATCATTATATAAACATATCAGTTGTGGAAAATGGTTTCATTATAAACAAGAAATGTCACTGGTAAGTGTTGCATGCGCTCCAAATGGTCGTTGTAAAAATAACAATATAATTATGTTATAATAGGTAGCAATGTGTCAATGAATATAAAGAGTAATGGACTGATGTTTCAGACTAGACATGCAATTTCATGTTTTATACATTAACGCACGACCTTGACCTTTGTGTAACTTTGACCTTGACATGTGATGTAATAGTCTGGGTATTTCAACAGTTAAATGCTGCTGAAACATCATCATGACATGCTGATCACTTGTGTCAAGCTATTTTAAAATCCCTAAATGTAAGACAAAGTAACAGATCAATCATTTATAAATTGAGCCAAGTGTTTTCGAAATCCATCCATGAATGATAAAGTTAAAGGACGGACTTGAAATCTCAAACAAATTCAAAGTGTTGTCATACATACTAAAAGAGTGACCTTGACCTTTGAAGTATGGGTCTAGGTCTTACTTATGACACGTCGTCATGTTATGTTGATCATTTATAACAAGTATTTATAAAAATCCATCTATGCATGACAATGTTGCAGGCCGGACACAAAATCTCACACAGATTCAAAGTGTTGTCAAACTAAAATTGTGACCTTGACCTTTGAGGTATGCTTGTGGGTCTTACTCGTGACCATCATCATGTTATGTTGATCATTTGTAGCAAGTATTTATAAAATCCATCTATGCTTGACAAAGTTACAGGCTGGACACGAAATCTCACACAAACTCGAAGTGTTGTCAAACAAACTCAAATAGTGACTTTGGCTTTTGAGTTATGGGTGTGGGTCTTACTCAAGACACGTCGCCATGTTATGTTGATCATTTGTAGCAAGTATCATTAAAACCATCTATGCATGACAAAGTTACAGGCCGGACACGAAATCTCACACAGACTCAAAGTGTATTCAAACAAACTCAAACATTGACCTTGACCTTTGAGGTACGGGTGTGGGTCTTACTCGCGACACCTCGTCATGTTATGTTGGTCATTTGAACAAAGTATCAACAAAATCCATCTATGCATGTCAAAGATACAGGCCGGAAACAAAATACAGGACGGAAGGATGGACGGACGCTGCTATTACTATATGCCACCCCAAAACTTTTGGGGGGCCTTAAAAAAATTTCAGCTACCTTACAGTAACTCATTTATTCACCCCGTCAATGAGTGAGTTGTGGGCCATGGAGGAACATCCCAACACACACTTTACACTGTCAGCATATAAATATAGACAAACAATGACTTGCACGCAAGAATCTCATTCTTAAAAAAATTATTACATATATAAATATATACTATATCAAATACATGTGTATCTGTAATTTGTTTATATATATATATATATATCTTTATATATCTGTCACTTCTTTTTAAATTTTGAATTGAAAGTTAATGTCAATGAAGAAATTATAGATGTGAAAAAATGAGAACTACATACATGTATATCTGTTTTCCCATTTGCTTGGGTAGACTTAAAACTACTATTCATAGGCATCATTCATAAAACATATCTCTCACTGCTGCAGACATGCATGTGCTCATAAACAGGTTAACTTTTCAGGATCCAGGAAAGAGTGGTTAGGTAAAAACGATTGTCTCTTAGCTTTCGATGACATACAAATGATGCTAAATATGAAAAGGTTAGGCATTTAATCACAACAGCAACATTTCATACTTACATCCTCTTCCGTATCATCAATTTTATCTCCGTTGTCAATGTATGATTTGAAGGTCTACGATGAAGATGAAGGTCATTACACAAGGTAACAGGTCATCAGGTGAAGGTTATCAGGCAATTCAAGGTTACATCAAGGTCAAGGTAGGAAGGTATGAAAGAAAAGGAAAGCTACTAGTTAGAAACACACAGTGTATATTAATATAAACTCTATAGAAAGTTTACCAGTATACTTGGTAAAATATCAACTCTTAATTTACTTATTTCTGTAAATTTAAACTAGATACATATGTGTTCATAGAACATGGATACCCCAGTTATTCATTAGTTAATTATAAAAACTGTTAAGTTGGAAAGTGACAATACTGCTGTAACATTTGACCAATGTTGACAATATAGAATTTGTCCTGTAAATTATAATTACACAGCTACACAAACAATATGATTAAATATATATGTCCTTCCAGATGTTAATGATTGAAATCCATTTTTGTGGATGGATGGACACACAGAGGGTGGTAATACTTAACATCTTTTTGAATGTTGGGGGTAAAAAATTATCTTCAGTTCTTCATTTTTTAATTATTTCAATATAAGTTGTTTAGAAGCAAGCTTCTCATACTGGTCTGAAGCTACACTGGTAATGTTATGAATACAAGAAGCCAAGGAGAGCGTGAGGGAGGCTCTTACTGGCTCGGAAGGCCATGGTATTTTTTTTTTATTCATGGGTGACTGTCTTAACTCCTTATAGAAATACTCATCACTCCATTTTACTTGAAAAAAAAAATTATTTGCTAAAAACAAATGCTTTAAAGCAGGAAAAGCAAGTAGAGATGAAAACAAACACAAAAAACACTAACACAGTCACTTAACATGTGAATGTTAGCTGACTGAGAGCCAGTCAATGTAAATCCTGGCCATCTTGAGTGGGTCTGGGCAAATACTGTTTATAAAGGTAGAATCAAACCTGTCTTAATCAGCCAATTAAGAAAAGCAACAGGTTGTTGCTTAATAAAGGTTAATATGCTCTGAAAGCATAAGAATGGAAAATAGCAAATGTGGCTCTTTAAGACAAGTAGCTGCTTAATAGAGGTGACCATTTATACAGGTTTGACTGTATTAAGTTTTGATGTAAAAGGTAAAGAGGCATCACCTTGAGGTGTAATAACCTAATTGTTGCATATTATAATGTAATCTTATAAATAAAGCTATTTCATGAACTTTTTGTCACGAAACTTGTCTTTTTTCTCCTTCTGTAATATAAATTTTACAATCAGAAAGTAAAGTGCTATTGTTCTCTACTTAAGTATATTGTGGCCCACTTTACAAAACAAAACAATCATACAAATCCATCCTGCAATTCTTGACTGAACTCACAGGATATTAACAAACCTGGATTTCCTGATATACGACGAAAGAATTTAGATTTTTTCTGATAATTTGACAAAAATAATGATGAAATGGAAATATATTGTTTATAGACCATCGACTTTTAAAAAACAAATGTCAAGAAAGTAATAATCAAATGTTACAACAGAAAACGCACTGATTTCTTTTGTAACATTTGGCGGACATACATTAATTTATACTGGTTATACCTATTACCGCGAGTCTAAAACTTTATCAACCATATAAATGACAACATCAATAATAAACAGTAATAAAGTTACTTTATTGCCCTGAACATGGACTAGTATAGAAGGATAGGAAACTTGGATCTCCTGACTAAATGTTGCTGAAATAGCACACAAAGGATTGATAATTAATCATTCATAACTCACAGGCAACTGATATCTTGTACATAAACTGAAAGTTGTATGTAATATCTTAGATGTTTAAACATGTTTCTATCATGCAAAATGATCTTGAATTAAAAGATATTGAGGCTTGAACAAAAATCTCTCATAATTTTTTGTTAGTTTGGCAGCAGAATAAAAATTTAGGAATCAATAGTACTTTAACAATTTTAAACACATATTTCTGGGAAAAGTACTGTTTTGAGGAGCATTTTGTTCTGCAATGAAAGAATTTTGATTTGGGTTCCTGAGAAGTTAAGAAAATGAGACATTGCGAGATTTTGCTTGATTATGCGAGCGTTCGCAAATTCACAATCAGTTGCCTTTCCTTCTCTATATAATTCCTTGCCCTGAATAACCCTTCTAAAAGTTATTACTTGTAAATATATGACAATGATAAACTCATGAAAACTTTGTTATTTATGATACACAGTCGGCCATTTTAATTTTTTCCTAGTGCTATACACGGCTAGAAATGGTGTCATCAGGAAAAATACTGGTGCTCGATTAAATTTTCAAATAATCTTAGCAAGTCCTGTATGAAAAATATAATAAAAGATTCAAATCAACATAAACAGTGAGTTTGTGCACTAAAGAATTTTTGCACTGATTCTTGTTTTGCTAAAAAAGAGGGCAGAATAATGTTGACCCCGCTCCCAAGAAATCTATTTGGTGACCTGATGTACAGTATTTTAAGTGAACCCATCCATTTCAATTGTCACACTGTCCCCAGGTAAGAAATTTTAAGTGCACATGTGTGAGATAATACTATTATACTGGCATTTGCGGTAATACATATATTGCAGTATTAGGTATAGAAGGGATATTATAAAGTGAAGCCTCTTTGACAGAATGTAAAAAAAGGGATGAAGCTGTTGAACAAACTGTAAACAACTGACAAGTTTTCTATAAATAGTAAACCTGTAAGTAGATAGCTAGAAACTATAACACACTGTAAACAACTAACAAATGTTCTATAAATAGTAAACCTGTAAGTAGATAGCTAGAAACTATAACAAACTGTAAACAACTAAAAAGTGTTCTATAATTAGTAAACCTGTAAGTAGATAGCTAGAAACTATAACAAACTGTAAACAACTAACAAGTGTTCTATAAATAGTAAACCTGTAAGTAGATAGCTTAAAACTATAACATACTGTAAACAACTAACAAGTGTGCTAATGGTAAATCTTTAAGTAGACAGGCTCGAAACTATAATTCAATTATTAATAAGTAACATAAGAGAGAAAAAAAATCAAATACATGTAATCTGAAATTCAATTCTGCTTAAAGCTCTGCAATTTGTAAGGTTCACAAGCAAAAAAAAACCATAGCAGGTATGTAAAAATATTAAAAAGACCTACCTACTAAATTAAAGCATCTACGTAACAGAACCGCGTGACCTTGGTTTCCCTGAATCATACCAGGTGATCTGTCAAAACCAACTTGCCAAAACAAATAGTCCTATGCATAATTTGAATTCAGTTTTTTTTAAGGTTGTATCATAATGGACACACTGAACAAACTTGATTGCGTCAAATGAGATTTAACTGCATCAAAAACGCAAGAAACGCACTCTGGAGAAAACACTGTCTTATTCACCAAATGTGGCTGATGGCTAGGTCTTATTGAATATTCACCATATGTGCTGGTTGCGCAGTCATACTCGCCAAATGTGGCAAAATGTGGCTGGTTGCGCAGTTTTATTGAATATTCGCCAAATGTGGCTGGTTGTGCGGTCATACTCGCCAAATGTGGCTGGTGGGCTTCATACTCGCCAAATGTGACTGGTTGCATGATCATACTCATAAAATGAGGCTGGTGGCACAGTCATACTTGCCAAATGTGGCTGGTGGCGCGGTCATACTTGCCAAATGTGACTGGTGGCGTTATCTTATTGAATACTCGCCAAATGTGGCTGGTGGCCCGGTCTTATTGAATACTCGCCATATGTGGCTGATGGCGCTATCATACTCGCCAGTCTGAGCACGAGTGGAATTGTGCACTACTCATTAGATAATGAAATTTTACATTTTGTAATATTTCATCTAAGACATAAATAAAATACTGGAACAGTTCAGATGAACACCTATCTGTGTCACCTTACATGCGTATACACCAAAGTCGCCTTTTCACCAAAATGTGGTGTCATAATTTTAACATCACAGTATGTCATAGAAAGAAATACAAACTATATCATATCTTACCGATCTTCTCTTTGACTCATGTCCTAAAGACTGGGCTATGTAGGAAATAAAATTTTGTTTCTGCTGCGTCATCCTCCTAATGACATAGTATCCCTGATTCTCTAAGTCACATTAAGTGTAATTATAAAAAAAAATATTTAGTTTCCTCCCCAATTTCCTACTTCCGCTTCACACTGGTTTCGATTACACAAACAGGGAACCAATTAGACACGTTTATATTCAGGCGGCGCAAATGCTTGTAAAATTCCGTCCTACACAGCGTATCTAACCAGGAAATAATCCAATAGCTTACCATACCATATTCTATACATATTTATATATTTATAATGTCTCATTAAGCAATCTAGACCTCCGGTCTATAATCAGAGATAAATGCCATAATACATTAATTTGATCAGAGACATAGATACATTTGATTAAACCAGTGACATATGAGGGCCTGTTAGGGTTTTTTACATATGCCATATGGGCCCATTTTTTTTTGCATATGCCATATAGGCGAAATATGTTTTGGCATATGCTATGTCAGGTTATTGATTTTTTCCATATGCTAATCGAAAATTGAGTTAAAATTCTAATTATTTTTTCTATTTTTTCTATTTTTTCTATTTTGATCTATTTTGATCTATTTTCAAGTCTCTTTAATGACTTAAAAGCAGTTTGACCATTTTCCTACTCAAAATTAGAGATACACATACAATAAGGGACTCGCAATCTTAAACTTTATTTTCTACATACAGAATTTTTTTTGCATATGCCATATGGGTACCCCCTAACAGACCCTCACATATAAACCAGTGATTGTATTTAGCTTATTTACAGTGCTAAGTGACAACAGTGACCTATATTGCAATATTGGCCACTGGTGACAACAATGCACGTATCCAGATACAGAGAGATATCCCGCTGCTTCGCCCCAATTTGATAATTTTGGTATCAAAGTAAAGCTGATCAAATGTTGACTATTTCAAATTATCGGTTATTTGATATGTTTATTCTGAATTTAAATTATTACGAGTTGAAAATGAAAAATGTTTAAGTAATGTTTTTTTTAACAACAGAAAAGTGTTATACTCGGTTTTTACAACTATATTTTGACAACACATCATAGAAATAGATTTTTTTTGTAGAAAGATGAAGAAGTAAGTTATCCTTGAGTGGTGAACATTTCATATCGATATTTCAAGAAGCTTTTACTTATTTCTAGTCTTGAATATGGGCTAAAAATGAGAAAATGATAACCAAAAACTTATTCAATTCTATTCAATTCATGAAATATGTTGATTGGTTCTGAGTTATGAGATTTGGAAAACGCCACATGTGCCACCCGAAGTTAAGACAAGCACCTGCAGTCAGCTATCTCTGTTTATATGTCTAATATGGTGCTCATTTTTAACTTCTACAAAGTATACAAATTCGATCTTCGAATCGTAAGAAACATCACTGTGTCCTCTATAAATAATTTGCCAAACAGTTTGGAAATAAAACTTTAAACTGAAGAGATAAAGATAAGATAAGATGTTTTTCAACATTTAAAAGAGGTTTAAAGTTATCGAAATGGGAAGCTTTGCGTGACTGAGAAATACAAGACTGCCAATCCTGTACAGCACAGTCAATGACACGTTGTTTGAATAACGTGAAATCCAGGCTATACTAAAACCGTATCTACAAAGTAAAGATTTAACATGTGTCTACCAGCAGTACAACGTTTTCGTCAGATAATATAACATTGTTTGTGGTATCTATTATAGTAGGCCATCCAAACACAGAAAAAAACTTTTGATGGCAAATTTGAGTAGAATTTGGCATCCATGCTTAATGTCTTCCTTGGTATGTATACAAATCTGTGAGGGTGGATGCCAATCATGAAATCGCCTCATAATCTCAAAATTAGGTCAAAGGTCAACTGGGTGCAGTAATTTATATATAGAATTAAGAAAACTGTCTTGTTAAAATATTTGTTTATTTATTGAACTGAAAACTATAGAAATATGTCTGTTGTAAGCACTTACTAGGAAAATGAATAAAATGTGTTAAAAATTGTGTTGTTAAATTGAGGTCAAAGGTAAAAAAATTGTGTAAAATTTATGAATTTTGAATTTCTTGTGAAATGCAAGCTTCCAATAAATAAGAACAAGCAAGTATTTTAAATCAAATGAAGTGAATACATAAACAAACCTTATGAGAAATTAAGCATATTAAAATACAAGGAAAGAGCTTCATGAGGTCACAATAGAAGTCGGACAAAACTAATAGCGGTATAGAAATAGTTAATATTCTCTGATATTGCTCAACAAAGAAAGCTAATGATCTATAGTCGTTTTAATATACACCAGTATACTAGTTAATGCGTTGTTATATAATAAGGATATTTGTTAGAATGCAGAAAGTAACTAATCGGATAGCATGCATTCCAAAAGCCTGAATCATAGTGTGACTATCAATGATTATGTATCATTGAAGTGAATAATTGGGAAAGTCATCAAGTTAAAATCACTTCATATTAATTCAGTCTTTGTGGTAGAGTTCCTAAATCATACTACCCTAGCAACTGGCAGAGGTACAAAGGACAACTTGTGTTTCAGCACAGAACCAATTTCTACATTTCAGCTAGCATTTACAGCTGACATAGATATGTTTAAACATTTAAATGTTTGATAGACTCTGAAGTAGTTTTCTGTTATCTTTAACAACCTGAACTTTCTGCATGTTTGAAACATTGTATATCAACGCAAATGTTTTGTTTTTTTCTTCAAAGGATCATACTCAGAAAATGTCAAAAGTATCCATTTGTTTGATCAAAACTTGAACATCAGACTCATTAAGATCAGTTCCAAAAGGCAGACAATCATATCTGGTGTAGGTATGGTCTTCCTCTGCATCACTTTCTCCTGATAGTGACGTCTCTAACACATCCAACTGAGTTGTCAAACTGACACAGAATTTGTCTCTGGCTTGGTCATTTTGTGTGATTTCTTTTTTCCTATTGTTCACGTTACAAATGTTTTCATCCAGCTTGTTGCTTGGTCAGTGATTTTGCTCCTTTTGACTATAAAAATCCTATCATTAAATTCCCCATACATATCTGGTGCTGTCTTTCGAGAGACTTAATATCATCTAAGTAAACAGGTCTTGATTGCCGCATATTTCTTTTTAGAAAGGATGGCTGATCTGCTGTGATAACGGTGTTGCTTTGACCAATATGATTTGAAATTTCTTCAAATATATTGATAACAGTAGTAAATGTGTTCAGTTCATCTAAATAGGATTGTAGTATTGGCAGCATTCCTATAGTTGTCATTGGCAGAATATCTGGACTGCTTAATTCATTGTAAGCTCTCCAAGTCGGAAATGTTTGCACATCATTTTGACTATTTTGCTAAAAATCTATTAAAATATTCCGAATATATGCTGTTTAGCGTGTTTCATTATTGTTTGTGTACCAACTACTTGCATTTATGTTGTCAGGTCCATGTACTGGATATAGCCGCCTACCATCATTGTTTTATCTAAGTGGATAGTTTTTATAGTATCAGCAGAAGCATGTTTGCCCAATTATTAAGTTTTGGTATTAGTACCCACATAATATTCTCTAAAGTTTGACTGTATTTCCCAACCACCATATTGTGCTGTTAACTATGTTTCTTTCATCTAACGTTGCTTCAACAGCACCAATATTATCACAGGACATAAACAGATCATATCCATTTTCGATATACATCCCAAGACTGTCATTTGCAATTAAGTTATCAATTATACTGATAATATTTATAACAGTGTGGTTGACAGCATGGAAAAGACGGACACTCATTTCAGAACGAGCTGTCTTGTGAAGAGCATGTCAAAGGCCAACATCTTGAGATTGTGTATGCCGTTAGATACGCCAAATACTATATCTCCTGCGCTAGTATACAAACGTAACAGTTCTCCGCATAGGTTCTGACTTCAACATTGCCATCTAGAATAATTGTCATACCTCCAAATAGCAGGCGAGATAGAGAAAGAACCTTCCAGGAATTACCTTGTCTACATAATCAATGTCTATTCCTTCCCGAAGGGAATCATGCCTATCTCACCTCTTACTTGTTGAGCAGCAGTCAACACTTTCCTGTATAAGTATACTTTCATATGGTTCTAGAATACTTGAAACATTATCAGATAAATCAGTATATGACCCAAAATCAGACGCATATATATATGATAGTCTAATAAACTGTGCTTTGGGTCAGTAGCTTTTTCGACGTCTTCATAGAACGATCCTCATATTTGCTTGGAACAGTCTGATTTAATACCCGCTCCCTTGTAAAATAGCTACTCCAGTCGCCACCAATAATCACCAGAGGTAAATCCTCATAATTTTGTCATTACTGTATCATCTTCGATAGTATCCTCATACTTCACAATTTGTTTTTTAAACTTAGACAGACATTTTAGAATGTATTTTACTTCGGACGCAATAAGATCATTTACAGCCGCAATACATATTCTTGAAAAATATCACTCATAAACGGTGAAACTGTTTTACATCTTCCTACTGAAATAAAATACAACAACTCGAATCAGTTGGTAATATTTTGCTAAAGTTGCTGAACGGACAGGAGCATCTTTCAACACTTCTTCGACACTACTAGTAGAAGGTCCAGGAGATCCCATTTTTCTTTTGAGTTTATTAATTTTGTTTTTGGAAGTGAATACACTATAACAAAGTTTATGCCATAAAAAGTTTCAATCAAGTGTCACGATCAAAACTGTCATTTCTGTCAAGAACTTCTGTTCTGGAGGTAACAAGTCATTTTCTTCGAATCTCAGATACTTTGTGTGGCATCTTTATATATGGTAGGACAAGTTTTACTAGTTTTACGTACAATTAAGGTAATTTGATTACATCATAACATGAACTCTCTTTCTTTTACATTTACTTTTAATCTAAGGTATATATATTCGTACTTGTTATTTCTCCTTGAATCGCATTTCAATTGGAAAAGAATACATGATTAAAAAAATATGCAACAGTGTATTATCGTGTTGTGTAGAACATACGGACGTCCAAGCGAACACTTAACTGTTAGAGTTAATTTAAGTATTTATCTTCAAAGATATGTATAAAATTCAAGGTTAATAACAAATTGCAGATTTGCAATAAACAACAACTACTGAAATTGTTTACATTTCAAATGTACTTATTGAACTTTCGACTCGTATAAAAACAAGCAGAAAGACAAGCATGCTTCAATATCCTTTAAATAGATGCTCCATTGTCCTTTACACTGTTTCATTATTAACTATAACGATCACAACTATCATAATGTATATGCATTCTACAGTTTGATGAGCACAGCCAATTCTGACAAGATAATCAAACTGGCAAAGTTCGTATTTGAGTTGTTTAATAAAAGAACTCTTCACCTCCAATCTTAAAACAAAATGACTTAAAACAAAATGACTTAAAACATAATGACTTGAATTAAATCTCGAAATTGTGTATTACTTTTTTTCTTTTTTTCAATAGTTGAAATAAGATAGACACAAACATTGATCACGAGCAAAACAACAGAACAGTCAATACGTTTAAAAAAACAAAATACAGTTGATACTCACCAATTCGAACTCTGATATTTCGAATTTCCGGTTATCTCAAATTTGAAGTTCGGTCCCGTTTTTTCCACTTCTATTTCTATATTCATTAACTCCTGATATATCAAATTCCAGTAATTCGAATTATTCACTATTTCGAATCTGTTTTTGGGTCCCTCCATTCAAAAATCTATTGATTTCTCACTCGTTATTTCGAATTTTTATCACCGCGTGAAGATGAAAGGCAAACCGTCGAAGGTGATAATTGTTGATCCCATACCTGTAATTTATCGCTTTGTGTGTCTGTACTGGCAGGTAAGTTAATTGTGTCATCAAATTGTTAAGATACAAACACGAGCGATACACACGCTAATTAGACAAACAACGCCGAAGTGTTAGAAGACGTTTTTGACCTGTGCTATTTTTCGTCTTATTTTTTATTTGTAAAATTGTTGTAACCATTGCTTGTATATAACCTGTGTTTATATTTCAGCTGCCTATTCTATTTATTTGATATTCATGTAATTAAAAAGTATAAAAAATAAAAGTATATTTTGTTTATCTATTATATCACACTCAAAAATATAAAATGTTCACGCACTGTGCAAATAGACAATTAGCCTACACACGGATAACAACACACAACATACGCTTGCGTAGAAGGAAATAACGCATGTAAACAGTAGAATTTACCACGATTTAAGATAAATCCACATAAATACAAACAAAGTTTATATCATGTGTAAATATAACCACAACGTGTTTTATTAAAAAAAAAAAAAAAAAAAAAACACAAACAAATAGAGGTATTTATATGTACAACATGTATATTTTCAACGATTTATGAAGTGGGTGGGGTAACGGTAAAATGTTGAACAAAAATAAACTCCTGATAAATCGAACTTCGGATATTTCGAATTATTTGTACGGTCCCACGGAATTCGAAATAACGAGTTTCGACTGTATATAAATAATTATATTGTATTCATTTGATCAAAACTGTATTGAAATTATAATGTTCGTATTATGAAGGTTTGTTTATTAGATTCCACATTTACCATGTGAAAAAATGTATTATGGGCCGGAGGCCTATATTACTCAAATAAAATATTGTATATTTGTCTATATTGTCTATTAGACTATTAACATCATGTCATTACAGAAAAAAATATAAAACAACATAATTGTAACATTAGTGACAATAATTTATATACAATACCGTTTTGTTAATGTTTGCATCTGATTGACCTTTGGCCTAAACTGTGACCTTAAAACGCAATTTCATGAGTGGCATCCATCATCACACGATGCTATACATATTGGGGAATAATGTTATGGTACTAAAACAATTCTACTAAAAATTGCCATCAAAAGTTAAAATAAGGGTCGTTTTGCTTTTTGGATGGCCTACTATTATGTTGCATACGTGTACATCTTAACCAGTACTTAACATATAACGCATTCACCCATGAAACATGCTTTTGTGTAAAGTTTGAGATATCTATTACAAAACTAGACATAAACAAAGCATAACATAGAGATTTAGGGATATTGTCCTTAATGAAAAAAAGTACCTAATTTGATAAATTTTATCAGAGACATATAAACAGAGATAGGCAACTGGAGGCACTTGTCTAAATTTCAGGTGGCACATTTGGGCTTTTTCTAGTTTAGTTTGAACTGATTTATTTTACTTCGATTTTGAAACAAGTTCTTACGACTTAGACAAATCACGCTCGAAGTTTTCCTTGGTATAACCAGTACTAAGCATATGTGGAAAAATGTCTTGCTCAAGGACACCACACATAGTCGTGGCAAAGGATTGAAATACCCACGAGGCTCCGATCACGGGTTCGGTGCTTTACCACTAGATCACATTTCTAAATCATGGAAACACACATCCTCCAGAATCAAACAACATAATTTTGTGATTATGGTTTCAAAAGAAAGGGCTTGATTTGGGAGATTACTTTTTGGGAGGGCCTCTCAAATTGTCCAATATTTTCCTGAAGTTTATTAATGGAAATAATAACTTTTTATACTTTGTACTACAAATATTTCTTTAGCGTTTGACCAAATCAGTTTTGGTGTAATAATGGGACCCATATATTTATAACAAGAAACAGTTTCTATATTATTCCCATTGGATGTCCACGTTTCATTACCACTGAGGTAACCACCATTTTTAAAAACAATAATTATTGTTTTCTACACAGATTAGCAGACATATTAGTTCTATTGCAAACACCTGAAATCACAATAATCTGGATTTGTAGTTGTCCAACTGTGCCAGCACGTTTGGCCAAATCGCCTGCATTCAAAAGAGCAAATACATCACCAACCCAGTCAGTTACATGGATTCCATGATTGCAGCTTTGTTTTAACTAGTACATCAATTAAATAATGTTTAAATACATATTAAACACTATAGTACGTACTTTACAACATTGTCGACAACCAATATTACATTTTGAAATACATGTGTATACTAGTATATAGTTAGTTCTGTCTGTACGTATGCATGCATAAAGACAACTATACATTGTTGAAAGTAGTTGCAGGTATTTTCCTTCTACTCATATCCTAATTAAACTGCAAAACAGCTCGATATAGTAAATCTTGCCGGCAAGCTTTTGAAAATTCTACAAATATTTTTTTACTGTGACTTACAGTCATTAAGTAGCAGACTGAGCCTATGCAGATGCTATACTGAAGTAGTATGTTTACTGCATGCTGTTCATAACGGGAAGTCACGTGTCAAATCACAACCTGAAGTAGTATGTTTACTGCATGGTGTTCATAACGGGAAGTCACGTGTCAAATCACAACCTGAAGTAGTATGTTTACTGCATGGCGTTCATAACGGGAAGTCAAGTGTCAAATCACAACCTGAAGTAGTATGTTTACTGCATGGTGTTCATAACGGGAAGCCAAGTGTCAAATCACAACCTGACGTAGTATGTTTACTGCATGGTGTTCATAACGGGAAGTCAAGTGTCAAATCACAACCTGAAGTCATATGCTTGTTTCATGGACTTAATAACGAGACCACACGTGCGTCAGATCACAACCTAGAGTCAAATGTTTGCTTCATGGATTTCACAACGGATTAGTTGTCGTTTTTGGTGGGTTGTCATGTTGGCGCCCCGCCAGAACGACAACACGCCAAAAGACCATTTTCTGCCATGTCGTGTTGTCATGTCGGCGCCCAACCTAAACAACAACACGACATGGCAGAAATCAGCCACCACTGCATTGCAGTGAAAAACATTGACACACCTAGCCTTGCGTTCCTGTGGAGGTAGGGGTGGGGGATGATTGAGCCCCAGATTGATCAAGGGGTCAAAATTCTACATTATGTGCAGAAAGGAGGGTCAAACCTGTATATTATGTGTCCAGAAAGGAGGGTCAAACCTCTACTTCGCATTATGCAAAAGAAATAGGGATCAAAACTCTACATCATATGTCCAAAAGGAGGGACCAAAACAGTGGCACATATGTTCTAACAAAGATAAAAATAGTATCCCCTCCTGAACGCGTGTCGATCAGACAAAAAACAATTCACGAAGAAAAGTGTAGACAGATTACATAGCTCTTAATAAAACCAACTCAACACTAAACATTTCCAAAGAAAAAATTAACCAATTTTTAAAATATATCAAACTTACCAACTGCCGGTAACGTGTTATGTCCGTTATGATTGCATGTCCTATATCACTTGAGTCACGGGAGTATTTATATCACATTCCAAAATACACATGTAGAAATTAGTGTTGTGTTACAATATTTTATCACAGTGTACAGCTATATGCATAGCTTAAATATGTGTTTGGTATTGCATTTTCCTCCATGAATGTCACGTTATCTAAATTATCATTTTTATATATGAGCTATATTGATTTTTGAATTGATAACGGTATATATTTTTACCATGAATGTTTATGGAGTTAAGGCAGCTCTGGTTTAAAGGGATCGCGACAATGTAGAAACCGATTTTGGTTCAATTCTAGTCTAGCTCTATATATCAAAGAAGTAGAATAGACTAGTTAACACTTAGTCCTCGAGGTATGCACGTAATGTATCAATCGAGCGGGCCTGGTCAGCTTATTTGGTAACTTGTCAGTCGAATCCCCCTACCGTCGCAGTCTCTGTGGTAGTTGGTTATGAACTGTGTTTCCAAATTAAAAATATATGGGGAACTAGTGCAGTGACTGACAGAGATATGGTGTGTCTAGCATCAGGAATAAAGTATGGTTTCCGTTAAATAACCCAAAAGCTGTTTTTAAAAAAGGCTTAAACCAAACCTCATGCACACAAACACGAGTGAACATATAAGAGTATGAAAATTTTAGTATATTTACTAGCATGCATGTGAATAAATAGACTACATATTTAAGGTGTAAGCCCACCAATGATGTTTGTTCTTTATTCTATAGTAAATATAAAAAAAGTAAATAAAAGAAAAACGTTTGCATGCTTTTCATTTATAGAAAGACGCAAAATAAAAGAACTGAAATGTTATTGTTTGTTAACCTCTGTACTACCAAAATATGATGAGAAAAGTGGTATTGATGTTTAGTTTTCACTGTTCAGCGTGTACACTGTTGACAAAGTAAAATGAAGCTTCAGAAATGATGTGTTACTTTATGTACACGTTTGATGGAGCCCGACCACATGCCGTGGTCGAAACTCGTAATTATATCTCTCTGAACAGGAATGACCGACCAAGTGTATCCTCAGATATGTCGCCAACAGAACATTTGCAGGAGCAGTTAAAGATTCGGGTATATAGACTTGTCAACCTACCACAAAATATGGCCGAACTACCTCGTGTGTTAGTTGAAGAGTTGATGAATATTCCATAAAGGTAAATAGCCTAAAGTGTTATCCATGCGATTAATGTACCAGGCATTGGTGGCTGCTCGAGGTGGTTGAGTTTGTGATTTTGTTTTTTTTGTACATCATTACTTTGAATAAAAAATATATACGAACTACTTTCAATATATTGCTGAAATTTGGCGTATTAACTGAGTAACTAGCATATATGTATACCTTATAGTTTTGTTCCTGTAGCTGTTTTGGTTCACGACGAGTTTTATCAAACAACATATGTGCGTTTTTAAATGTACTGAGCGGGCTAACGAAATTAGGGTCTGCATATATACAGGGATATAATTCTATCAGTGTCATATTCACACAATTAACATAAAAGTTCCACCAATACTGCGTAATGACTATGCGTCTTTAAAAACTGCCGTGTGTACTTAAAAGAAAATGACCCCACATTGGATATAAACTAAAGATACTGTGTTGAATTTAACAACGTGTGATACGCTTATTATGATGGAATCCCATTCCAAAATAAGCGCATTTATATCTGAAGGACACCCCGGCTAATCTTATGAGTGAAATTTGATATTATAATTTTGTATACTAGATTACATTGTACCACACCCAAACGGAAGTACCACAGCGGTGGTCTATTGGTAGAGCGTTCACCTCCATGCGGAAGGTCGTGAGTTTGATCCCTGTCTAGGTCATACCAAAGACTTGAAAATTGGTACTAGATACACTTCCTCGCTTTGCTCTCAACATTTCGAAGATAGTTCTTACCGGTGTCAGTATAATGTGAAACAACAATTACAACAACAACAGCTGCAGCAGCAGCAGCACCAGCACCAGCACCAGCACCAGCATCAGCACCAGCAGCAGCAGCAGCAGCAGCAGCAGCAACAACAACAACAACAACAACAACAACCCAAATGTAGATCAGCATTTATACGCATATAAGCATATTTTCGTCTGCATTTTAATTTGATCTAAATGTTAAAAAAACAAAGCCGTTCAAATAAGCCGGTTGACAGACGGGCAAACAGCTTGTCTGACACAATGGACATTTTTAATATATTGCTAGACTTTCAGAATAGCTATATGTTACAAACTTCTGGCTGGACGACACGGGAGAAGTAACTGTAAAAATAATGGATATGTTGGATAAAACTTCCGTTGTTGAGAGCATGCATTAGACAGAAACATATCAAGTTCTTGTTTATTGTAAGATAAACGAAAACATTGAGTCGCAAATACCCCTGAATTCGTCGAATCTTTCCCGTTATTACCCGGAAGTCGCACATATCCTTTTTATGAAAACTACCCTGTTATATACCAGGAAGTCTTTACCAGTCGTAAGGCACACACAATGTTTCATTGTCGCATAAAATGATACAATGGTAACACTGGTAAAATTATTCATAAATTTTATATATATATATACACACATATATATATATATATATATAATTATGATATACAGGTAACAAATTATTAACCCTTTTTTATAAAAATCACGGAAATTATGAACATATGAGACAACTATTAATATGCCTGTCGATACGAATGCCGCCACTGTACCTTTTAGTGTATCCTTCACGTAGGGCAAGTTAAGAAATTCCTTTTCAATATTTTGCTTTGGCCTGTATTACTGAATATTCTTATTGCAACTCGGACTCCATGGTAATGGCATGCTAAATTGGATAAAATATGTTTTGTTAATTCTAAAATTTTGAAGAAGAAAACACACTTTTAATTGGGATTAAACAGTTGTTTTTGTCATAAATAACTTAACTTGAATTTTTGTCGTGCGTCCCTTTAAAAAAAACATGACACTATAAGATAGACATCTGTCACAAGCCCAAACAATCCAATCTCTGTACAATAATAATAACCAACGTACAGCAAACGAAATGCGGTTATCATACTGTGTACTTATAAATTACTTGGATTGACTACAAGCCAGAAAAAACCTGTTTCAACAAATGTTTTTGAAGAACACATTGACATAACTTTGACAACATCCAGTCAGATATCACATCGAGCCAAATATCACATCGAATCAGATGTGATAATCAGTCAGATATCACATCCAGTCAGATATGACATCCAGTCAGATATCACATCCGGTCAGATGTCACATCCGGTCAGATGTCACATACTGTCAAATGTCACATATAGTCAGATGTCACGTCCAATCAGTCAGATATCACATCCAGTCAGATGTCACATCCAGTCTGATGTCACATCCAGCAGATGTCACAGCCAGTTTCACGTCATATCCAGTCAGATGTCACATCCAGTCAGATATCACATACAGTCAGGTGTCACATCCAGTCAGATGTCACATACAGGCAGATGTCACATACAGTCAGATGTCACATACAGTCAGATATCACATACAGTCAGATGTCACATACAGTCTGACGTCACATACAGTCAGATGTCACATACAGTCAGACGTCATATACAGTCAGATGTCACACCCAGTAAGATGTCACATATAGTCAGGTGTCACATCTAGTCAGGTGTCACAAACAGTCAGATGTCACATCCAGTCAGATGTCACATCCAGTCAGATGTCACATAAGTCAGATATCACATCCAGTCAGACATCACATCTAGTCAGATATCACATACAATCAGGTGTCAGATCCAGTCAGGTGTCACATACAGTCAGATGTGACATCCAGTCAGATGTCACATCCAGTCAGATGTTACATACAGTCAGATATCAGATACAGTCAGATGTCACATACAGTCAGATATCACATACGGTCAGATGTCACATCCAGTCAGATATCACATACAGTCAGACATCACATCCAGTCAGATGTCACATACAGTCAGATGTCACATACAGTCAGAAGTCACATCCAGACAGATGTCACATACAGTCAGATGTCACATCCAGTCAGATGTCACATCCAGTCAGATGTCACATCTTGTCAGATGTCACATCCAGTCAGATGTCACATACAGTCAGATGTCACATACAGTCAGATGTCACATCCAGTCAGATATCACATCCAGTCAGATGTCACATCCAGTCAGTCAGATATCATATCCAGTCAGATACCACATCCAGTCAGATGTCACATCCAGTCAATCAGATATCTCATACAGTCAGATAGCACATACAGTCAGATGTCAAATCCAGTCAGATATCACATCCAGTCAGATGTCAAATCCAGTCAGATATCACATACAATCAGATGTCCTCTACAGTCAGATGTCCTCATTAAACGCAGTTGTCATTATTTAAATACGTCTAGTATACATTTAAGTATCTTTAAAATAAAAATGACACAAAACTCAATGTACGTGTTGATGAATCCAACCACATGGACAGATAAATTTGAAAATGACCAATTATCTTCACTGTTATATTGGCCTAATATTCGTATGGTACTATATTGCCGCAACAATACCCATTACTGCCTGAAGATAGTTGAAACAACACATGAAGATTTTTGTTTATTTTAATTCAAACATGAAATGCAACAATTATATAATATCAATAAAATATAACAGCAATTTATTCCTAGATATAATATTGATATATCGATTTATATATATCTAAAATAACCTATATCTGATTTCCATATAAGTATATATAAAGATTAATTGATCAAGAACGCCCTGAAAAATACATTTCCCTGTGAACATATAAACAATAATTAAGCGTGAAATTAACACATTGTTCTGTATGTTTGGTACATATACATAATCATGAAATTAATTCATTGTCAATTATGCCTGGTACATATACTTATAATCAATAATCAACCATAAAATTAATACATTACCCTGTGTGCCTGGTACATATACGTATAATCAATAATCAAGCATAAAATTAAGACAATGTCTGATCTAAATAAATGAATATGGTTATAGGTTAATTAAATATATGAACATATAACTAAATAGATCGGATACACGCAACTTTAGCTTAGTTGCTCATTTAGTATACAACACGAGTTGGTCAACACCTTTTACAGCTTATTTGGCAGTATTACATTTTAGATAATAATTTTAAGTTTCAATAACATGGTCACAAGGGGCGAAACCAGAAATGAGCAAGTCAAATTCACGAGTAAATTTGACAGTGGAATTGACCGGAACCAACAAGTTAACACGTATCTTATTCTACGAATGAAAACTGTGACAATACCATTTATCATTTAGTTAGTTTTAACAGGAAAATTATCAAAAACAATTCACTGAGTAATATCCGTCATCAATGCATAACATAAACATTCTCTTTAAAAGCACCCAACTTGGTCTGTTTGTTTTCCCCCAACAAACTGTTAGCATTGCACTTATACATATTTTGTATAAACATCTACAACAGAATTGTATTTTAGATATGGAAAAGTTGTGCTAATTTTACTGTGGACAAACTTGATCTACATTTTTATATCGTGTATGTACATCTTGGAGATTAGAACGACGAATGTCCCATCACCCTCCGGAGCTGTTCATACGTTGTCCAAAATACTAAAAACCAGGGTCCCTGAAAATACATGACAACAAATATCTTCTAAAACAAATTCATATTTCGATGCATATTAAAGTTTTAAAGTTAGCAATTTGCTAAGTCTAACATCAGTCAATTATTTAATTTTTCTGTAGCTGAAGGTGTATACAGTGTTCATGAAATAAAGATTTTATACTGATTTAGTACTACATTGAATAAGTACCTGAAAAACGAGGATTGAATACCCGGTAATTATTTAATGGAAAAAGCGGAAATAAGCGACGTACACAGTAGCCGGCTAGGCACACTATTTAAAAGTTAAAACTTTTTGTTCAAATGATAGTGGATGTATGAACTTATATATTCGACGGATAATCAGAAAATGTGTACTTGCGCAATAAAAAAAACACTAGATTTGTAAAAACAGAATGGATTTAACGCTATAATTTCCAACATATGACATGCTATGTATATGGCCCGTCCAGTTTATTGATGAAGGAAGACCTCAGAATGAATCTGATAATCTACAACTGTAACTGGAAAATGTAACACAGTAAGTTTAAGGACCGAGCCAGGCTTGAACCTACGACCTCAACGGCGTTACAATTAACGTCTTGTCATCATCACTGTCATCATCACTGTCATCATCATCATCATCATCATCATCGTCGTCGTCGTCGTCGTCGTCGTGAGAGGTTTTGGTGGCCTCCAAGGTAACAAATTGTCAAGTTTACACTAATTGATATAGTGATTTTCTTGTTTGCAAACAACGTATGTACTTTATTATGAACTTTATAAACAAATAGAAACTTGTGGAAAGTCCTATCTCGGTAATGCAAACGGATACGTTATACGTATTACTTTACTTACCAAACGACAATATGCGGGCAACAATCCCTTAAACATTGCAAACATCCCTTCCTGCCTGACCGTCTTAACAGCACAGTCTATAACTCCGGTATACAGCAGAGGTCTGGAATGGAATGTTTTGTTCAAGTTTATTTCTCGAATATCGTTAATGTATCAGTGAGATATGACATATTAAGAATTTTACATGGGTTTGTGGCTCGTAACATTCCTTCCTGGGCCGAGTTGTTGAAAGCTTGGTCAGTTTATCACTTGATAAAATAGACTTTTCAAATCTCTGATGTATATTAAATTGAACAATACAGAAGATAATACTATTGTTAAAACATGTATTACTTCGTTTTTAATTAAGCATCTAAAATGATAATCGTGCCCAGAGGGATAATGGTATTGGTGGGAATGAGGACTGTCTCGTTACCGTGGAAACGATTATCCCAAGCGGAAGCCACCGAATTTATTTTTTATTTTATTTATAAGACGTTGAGTAATTACTTCAATTTATTTTTTCATTATCATTTTTTCTCACGATCGCTGTAAAAAGCTCGTACGTCACAGCACAAGAACTTATATCGATCACAGGGAGGGAAAGACATTTTTCTCACTGACACAATAATTTAAACTTATGTTCTTAACCGGAATGCGAGACATTTCTGTCCCACCATAATAAACTATTATACCTACAAGGAACATGTTGGAGTCAGTAGTTAAGTATGGTTTACTAAAGCTACTATATAAAAAGAAAATGTCGACGTTTCATCATCATTGTTAATGTTATGGCAACAACAAGAACAGAAGCCAAACTCCTGGTTGTGTTTTGTGTCAGTCTGCTAAATAACTTGAAAACTCACATGAGAGCAAATAACCAACATGTGGTTAGAGTAAGTATTGTATATGTGATATGAGTGAATAGCTGATATAGATAATAAATACATTGTTGGGCGCGTGGTTAAGTGGTAGACCATCGGATCTACAATCAGAGGGTCGTTGATTCAATCCTCCGCAATGGCTATATGTGTGGCCTTGAGCAAGGCACGTTGTCTACATATGCTTAGATATCGCGCACGGTAATGGTGCTTACGTTATAAAATGAATACCTGAAATAATGATTTTTATATATCAAATTAAAGGTCGTGAAACTATCTTTTCAGTTGACGGATATAACACATGCTGTTGACATGATCTATATATTTTTATTTGACAATAAGTCATAGTTTAACGTCATTATTGCCATGTCCCGGCATAACGTTAACCACGTGTCGCGGCTTAAAATGTTATGTTTAAAAACGGCGCGAAAGAAAAAAATGCCAGTTCTATACACGGAAGAAACTGGCATAATATCAGGTAACAGACGTTGAATGTTTTATTGCAGACATTCACGCTTTAAACAAATGGTACCAAATGCAATACTTGGAACGGTTTTTGATTGTAATACATTTGCAAAACAATAATGAACTACATGTTTGATACTTTTTCCTACCTGCCATTTTCTGTCGGCTGATTCATAATTCTAGATTTAATGACGTCTGCTGGGGCACACATGACGGCTGCCACCAGACCAGAACAGGCGCTGTAATCAGATATGTATTAACTGTAATGGCGGGGAACAATACAGCTAGGCATGTGCTTTTACTTTCACTTCAAAATATATTTTTATGAGCTCTGTTTTTCTTTTAAGTTTTCGACAATTACATTTCAGCTAACAAAACGAATGGTTAGTTTTTATAATTGCCAGTTTTACAGATTCGGTCAGACAGACAGACAGACAGACAGACAGACAGACAGACAGACAGACAGACAGACAGACAGACAGACAGACAGACAGACAGACAGACAGACAGACAGACAGACAGACAGACAGACAGACAGACAGACAGACAGACAGGCAGGCAGGCAGGCAGGCAGGCAGGCAGGCAGGCAGGCACAGCGAAATATAAAACATCTGTTAAAAGGGTAATGCAAAGCCGTGGTATACCCTTCGGAAGAATGATGTGTAAGAATTGTCATATTTCCTAAACAAGAGATCCGGAATACAGTTTATTGCAGTTTAAACATGTAACACTAATACCGTTAATCAATCATAATTATTATCCAGCGGATGACTGGGATTGTTTTGATTTATTTCGAGAGGGATGCAAAGGCATAACATGTTTTATATATATGTTTGTGTGTGTGTGTGTGTGTGTGTGTGTGTGTGTGTGTGTGTGTATGTGTGTGTTATGTGAGTTTCAGGAACAATAATTATTGATGACCCACTATGCTGACTGTCAGCACGCTGTTTTATATGTGTTATATATCAGCACGCTGTTTTATATATGTGTTATAAATTAGCACGCTGTTTTACATATGTGTTATATATTAGCACGCTGTTTTATATATGTGTTATATATAAGTACGCTGTTTTATATATGTGTTATATATTAGCACGCTGTTTTAAATATGTGTTATATATTAGCACGCTGTTTTATATATGTGTTATATATTAGCACGTTGTTTTATATGTGTGTTATATATGAGTTTCAGGAACAATAATTATTGATGACCCACTGTTCTGACTGTTAGCACGCTGTTTTATATATGTGTTATATATGAGTTTCGGGAACAATACTTATTGATGACCTACAATGCTGACAGTCAGCACGCTGTTTTATATATGTATTATATATTAGCACGCTGTTTTATATATGTGTTATATATTAGCACGCTGTTTTATATATGTGTTATATATGAGTTTCAGGAACAATTCTTATTGATGACCTACAATGCTGACTGTCAGCACGCTGTTTCCAATTATGAATGGATACTATTGCTAGGTAACCACTTATGCAATATTTCGCTAATTATTGGTAGACGGTAATTAGATACAAAAATACACCTTGATACTCCATGCAATAGAAAGTTATCTGGTATACTTGTACGCAGCAATAATTGACGCTTAACTGTATCATACGTCACAAAATCTGAAATAGATTAAACGAAATAAATTGGTAAGCACAAAAGAAACAATTATTTCAGTGAAAAAGGTCCTTCCGACCACATACATAGTTACTCTGAAGCCGGCATTTGTGGGTTCATTGAAAATTTAATACCGACTGAGAGGTAACTGATATTTGAGAAAGCGCCTTGGACTGCTAGTCTACGGGGGACTATTCATTTAAAGGCCTAGGTAAAAGTTACAATTCACCCCAAAATGTGTATGCATAAAGAAACGGATGTGTTGCATTAATATTTTAAACAAATGGTATTGATATAGTAAATCGGCCTGACATTACAAGTAGTATTGATAATATTGTTTCAGGCTCCAAAAATGTTCGCTCGCACCTCGCCCGATGACATGAAATCCTGAATCCGCCGTTGACGGTCCTTGGCGAAAACATACATCATACCTTTAGCAATCCTACCCATGTCCCCCAGCAAAGCCAATATAATCAACAATCATGCCCAGAACAACTGTAAATGCTCCTTGTTCTACAAATCGATAAATAGAAAAAAAAGTACTGCTTTGCCCAAGTTGTAATACTCAAGCCTTGGCATATTTTCCATGTTACAAAACTACCATCAAATCCTAAGTCAAACAACCAACTGTCTTGGTAATTAGACCCCCGACATTACAAACTAACGACGCCCTTATGGATAGTACAGCTCCCTCCATGGCTGAATCGTCTAGGTGCCGTCTAAAGATCAGGTACTTCTCGCCATTAAGGTCGTGGCTTCAATCCAAATATTCTATATAACTACTTGTAGTAGTTACTTACGGAAGGATGTTACTGAGATTTAATGGTGTGTAACTGACGCACATCCCCCTCCCCAGACGCCATATAGTAATCATAACCTGGTATGTGTTGGAAAGGGTATCACACTCAAAGAAAATTTAATAATATGTAATATAGTCCTGCGTATCGCAAAATGAGATAAAATGTTACACATCCTTATACCACATATAGCTCATACCAGCGTTACCAGTGTAATTAGGTTTTATACAAAACATCCTAACAACGTAACCAGTATATTAAGGTTTTATACAAAACGTCCTAACAGCGTTACAAGTGTATTTATTAAGGTTTTAAACGAAACGTCCTTACAGCGTTACCGGTGTATTTAGGTTTTATACAAAACGTCCTAACAGCGTTACTAGTGAATTTAGGTTTTATACAAAACGTCCTAATAGCGTTACCAGTGTATTTAGGTTTTATACAAGACGTCCTAACAGTGTTACCGGTGTATTTAGATTTTATACAAAACGGCCTAACAGCGTTACCAGTGTATTTAGGTTTTATACAAAACGTCCTAACAGCGTTACTAGTGTATTTAGGTTTTGTATAAAACGTCCTAACAGCGTTACCAGTGTATTAAGGTTTTATACAAAACGTCCTAACAGCGTTACTAGTGTATTTAGGTTTTATACAAAACGTCCTAATAGCGTCACCAGTATATTAAGGTTTTATACAAGACATCCTAACAGCGTTACCAGTGTATTTATAATTGATACAAAACGTCCTAACAGCGTTACCGGTGTATTTATTTAGGTTTTATACAAAACGTCCAAACAGCGTTACTAGTGTATTTAGGTTTTATACAAAACGTCCTAACAGCGTTACTAGTGTATTTAAGTTTTATACAAAACGTCCTAACAGCGTTACCGGTGTATTTAGGTTTTATACAAAACGTCCTAACAGCGTTACCGGTGTATTTAGGTTTTATACAAAACGTCCTATTAGCGTCACCAGTATATTTAGTTTTATACAAAACATCCTAACAGCGTTACCGGTGTGTTTATTTAGATTTTATACAAAACGCCCTAACAGCGTTACCGATGTATTTATTTAGGTTTTATACAAAACGTCCTAACAGCGTTACAGGTGTATTATTTAAGTTTTATACAAAACGTCCTAACAGCGTTACCTGTGTATTTATTTATGTTTTATACAAAACATCGTAATAGCCTTACCAGTGTATCTGTTTGTGTTTTATACAAAACATCGTAACAGCATTACCGTTGTATTTATTTAGGTTTTATATAAGACGTCCTAACAGCGTTACAGGTGTATTTATTTAAGTTTTATGCAAATGACTTCCGTTTCCGGGTAAATGACTTCCGTTTCCGTTTAGTGACGGTGTATTTGTAAACAAAGCTGAAACTAAAATGTGATATTGTTTCATTTTTAAGGAGTTTGTGGATATATGGACAGTATGTGAGTCTTTATAAACAGTATACCCCGTGTAATTTCTGAAGTTTTGAATTTTCTGATTGCTACAAATTGTTATTTTGAGGGGTGAAAACAGTTGACAGTCCGCCTAGCAAAAAAATTACCGTAAAATATCAAAAAATTGACAATGAAGAATGGTTCGAGGAACTAAAAATAAAAATCAGAAATCAAAACCAGTTGCACCAGTACTAGGTACACCAGACCGACCTGCAAACATAGCACTCAAACAGGCATCCAAACAAACGAAACGAAAAAAAAATTCGCCAGACGTACATTTAGAAAATTTGGAAAAGAAATATCGCCAGACTGAACAGGACTCCCAACTGTCTGTAATAAACAGTGATTCCAGCGAGTTTGAATGTAGTCTAGAGGGAGGATCTTTAGAAGTTAAAATGATGGACAATACATCGACCGCCGCTGCCGCCAGTCAGAGTCTGCTAGTTGATCAGAGTCATAATCCGCACCAAACACTGACCACCCAAATAGCTCAGTATGCGCCTCTTCCTGATAGCGAAATTACCAGAATCGCAATGAAAATGAAGGACCTTCTGCATGACGAAATAGACTTGCTAGTTACTTCTAAGGTACAAGAAAAAACTGCAAAAGTGGTAGATGAAGTTCGTGTCCTACGAAACGAAAATGACATATTAAGACGTCAGATTGCTGAACTTCAGAACAATCAGGATGACCTTCAACAGTACAGTAGAAGGAACTGTATACGAATCAGCAACTTTAAAGAGAGTGCTGGTGAAGACACGGACAAAATCGTGCTGAAAGTTGCAGAACAAGCAGGTGTCACCCTAAACTCTTCAGAGATCGATCGATCCCATAGGATTGGAAGGCCTGACTCCTCAGTAAACAAGTCTCGCGAAATCATCGTGAAATTCACCTCATACAAATCGCGAACCGCGTTTATTAAGGGCAGGAAGACACTACGCGAAAAAAACATTAACATCTACTTGAATGAAGACCTGACCAAATTCAGAAAATCTATTGCATTTGAATGCCGACAGCATGTGAAAAACGCGAATAGCTCAATCACGAAGACATGGACCCACGACGGAAACGTTCTTGTGAAAGACAAAAATGACAGAATATCAAGAATACGGGGACTAAGTGACCTGGATGGATACATATAAAAGATCATAGACCGCGGTGAAGTGTTTCCAAAGTGACCCAAGTGATCCTTCAAACCATGAGTTTTCTAAAATGAACTGATTAAAATCTTAATAATAACTTTTGTATGTATGCATGATGTATAGATACGATATAGTCAACATGTCTCAGACAGCTTTCCATACAGTAGTTTATAATACATTTCTGCCCGCCTATATATGGACTCACATTCGTGTTTATTTAAAATGATTTTCTGATATTAATACTGCATTCTTACTTTATGCGAGTACACATGTTGTGGCACGCCTGTAATCACCATACCCTCCACTTACATATGGTAGTTTATCTAGAATGCTTACAGCAGTTATTAAGATTCATATTACGATGATATTATGTAACTATTTGTACGATACCGTTAGATGAGATAATTGAGGTGTTTTATACAGTGTATAGCGTGTATGGGCATATATCTGCTTTGAGCATGGTAAATTGTAACCGAAACCATGGACCTGGACACGAATAGTATATCCGTGGTTTTAGTAACAGCTAACTACATCACATGTGCAGCATAGCCGCACTAAACCGCACCCACAAAGGAAGACTCTCATGCTATGAAACGTGTCTGATTTTAAACATTTTGTATTAAAACACGTAAAAATATTATAGAAACATGTGATTTTAATATTGATGGTATAGATAAAACTGTCTAGGTAGAACCCTGTTTATGCATGACAAACCACACTATGTAATCTCGGCTAAATAATATTGTTACTGAACTATATTGATCACAACCGCCACCAGTCTTAGTTGCTTATCTACTGCTGAGTATTCTAAATAACCCTACAGGTGTTTACCTACAAATCAGCAGCCGTTTCGGCATTTAGCCTGTATATTTATATATATTTTCTGTATTTGTTTTTCTTTTGGAACAGTATATATATGTTGTGTTCCTCAATTCCTATTGTTTGTACAATATGACCAGCTGCAGACTGTGTTGCTTTTTCATATGTATGTAAATATATTATCTCTCAATAATATGTGTTCATGTGCGCGCACGCGCGTGCGTGCGTGCGTGCGTGCGTGTATGCGTGTGTGCGTGCGTGTGTATGTAACTTACGTGATATCGTGCATGAGAGTATGCGTATATGTGTATGTATGTGAGTGCGTCCATACGTACATGGCTGCTTGAATACGAGCTAGCGTGCGTGCGGATATTGCGTAAATATGAATGTATTATGTAGATTCTCAAAGGTACTATTGTACATTAGTCACAGATAAGGCACGAATGAGAAGGTTGTACTAGCTATTGAAGCTCGATCTATAGTAAAATCATAATTACCTTACATGATTGTTTTTATGTGAGGAACACTTCGAAGCGATATGGGTATGAATACTTTTTTGTTTGAAATCAGTATTAGGTTTTGTTTTTGCTGTTTACAAAATGTCAAAATATTAATTTTCATTTTGTTCTTCGTCGAAAATTTTCTTATATGTCCATTAATTTTTTTTAAGGAAAGTGTTTTTATGATATGTAACAGTTTCAGAATTTAATCACGTCAACTAATTAACAACTATGAGTATGTTCTAAATTCTTTCACACTTACTTCTACGAAGTTTTTATTTACTGTTTTATAAAAATTATAATAATAATAATAAATAATATAATAATTATAATAATAATAATAATAATCATAATAATTATAATAATAATAATAGTAGTAATAATAATAATAATAATAATAATAATAATAACAATAATAATAATAATAATAATAATAATGATGATGATGATGATGATGATTGTTTTTGTTGCTGTTGTAGATATTATGCTATAGTTACTAAGGTTATAACTGATTTATTGTTTCTAAGTAAGGCACACTTTCATTTGACAAGGGTAGCCTTCTCCATATTTTTTTCTATTTTTTACTTCCTACCTCGAATATATATAAAAAAAAATAATATATGAAATGAGAATATCCACAAACACCTTCCTTCATCTAACAACTTGAATGATTCTCAAATCGTTTCAAGTTGCCTTTATTATTTTTATATCCTTTCTTCTTTCAGACTTTTATTCCTTTACCTCTCTTCATCTCTGTTATGTCTGGGTCATTTTGCTCGTTTTGTCTCATCGGTCGCCCCTCTCTGGTGATTGTTATGACTTTGGAATTACATAATGTATGTTGATTTAAATATGTACAGGGCGAGAATAGGAACATTCGCCCTTACTCAATCTAAGACTAAGGGACTTAAGTCTCTCACAAGTTTTGAACTATTGTCTTGGTTAGCTATAATCATAATGCAACATGGGGATATTGAATCCAATCCAGGCCCAATCCATACACTTAATTCGCCAGTCAATAACGAAAACACTTCTCATCAACATAATATGTCAATAGTTCACTACAATGTCCAGAGTTTTCTGCCAAAGAAAGAATTACTCTATGCAGAATTATTCAACTTTGATATATTAGCATTTACCGAGACCTGGTTAACAGACAATGTGTCAAACGATGATATATTCTTTGACAATTATTTAGTCCCATTTCGTAAAGACAGACCATTAGACGCTCATGGTGGTATTATTGTATACGTAAGCGATAAATTACACGCAATAAGAAGAACTGAACTTGAACCCAATGATATCGAATGCTTATGGATAGAAGTCTACATTAATAATAAAAAGATACTTTATGGTACGTTTTACAGACCTCCAAATTCTCCTGAAGCTACATTAAATACTATTGAAGAGTCTATAGGCCTCGCTGTGGATACAGGAATACAAGATATTATTATAATGGGAGATTTCAACCTTGATGTTCTTAAACCAAATACTAATAGGAAACTTATTAATCTAATGCAAAGATTTGACCTTTCGCAAACAATTGCAGAACCCACCCATTTTACAGAATATTCTTCATCTATTATTGACTTATTGTTTGTATCTAAACTCGCTACAATTGCTGCTAGCGGAGTTGGCGAACCTTTTCTTGATCAAAATATGAGATATCACTGTCCCATCTTCTGCCATATCAACATAAGCAAACCATTACCAAATTGCTCCAAACGTACTATTTGGATGTATAATCAGGGCGACTATGACCGTTTAAGACAAGAAGCGCGTAACACCGACTGGAACTCCCACTATGACAACGACATTGACACATATGCAAAAAATATATCAAACACAATAATTAAACTCGCTGAAAGCTCAATTCCAAGAAAAATTGTAACAATTCGCCCAACTGACCCCCCTTGGATGAAATCTGAAATACGTAAACTTATGCGAAAACGTAAACAACTATATGACAAAGCTAAAATTTCCAACACACTTGAGAATTGGTCAAACTATAAAAAACTTCGAAACGAAACAATAACAAAAATACGCAAATCCAAGCAGGAACAATTAAACAATCTATCTGAAAAGTTAAAGTCTAGTTCCTTATCAACCTCTGACTGGTGGAAACTCCTAAAATCATTTATTAAGCCAAATTGCACTTCATCTAGCATACCCCCACTTAAACATAATAACACTATATATACAGACGGTCTTGAAAAAGCTAATCTCTTAAATAATCATTTCACTTTACAAACACAACTTAATGACAAAAATATAGTCCTGCCAGATATATTGATAGATCAAAATAGACCAACATTAAGTGTTATCGTAATTTCACAAGCAGAAGTAAGAACAGCTCTACAACAGCTAAAGCTTGGCAAAGCGGCAGGGCCTGATATGATAAATAATAGAATTCTTAAAGAACTATCACTTGAGTTAACAGTTCCATTGACTAACCTTTTTAATCGTTCGCTTGAAATAAGCGAAGTCCCTTCCGATTGGAAGTTGGCCCATGTTTGTGCTATTTTAAAAAAAAATGACCCATCCGATATTTCGAACTATCGACCCATATCATTGTTGTCAACTATCGACAAACTAATGGAAAGAATAGTACATAAACATTTATTTAATTTTTTTAACCATAATAAAATTATAACACCCCTCCAATCTGGCTTTGTCCCCAATGACTCTACTACTAATCAACTTGTAGACATATACAATACTTTTTGCCAGGCCCTAGACGAAGGAAAGGAAGTACGTGCTGTGTTTTGTGATATATCAAAAGCCTTCGATAGGGTCTGGCATAGAGGACTTGTTCTTAAACTAAAGTCAGTTGGAATAACGGGTCCTCTATTAAATTGGATTACAAATTATCTCCAAGACAGAAAACAACGTGTTGTTATTCCTGGCCATATATCAGACACTACCTCAGTTGAGGCTGGAGTTCCGCAAGGATCAACGCTCGGGCCTCTTTTATTTTTAATCTACATTAATGACATTGTCTCCCAAATAAACTGTCAAATTAAATTGTTTGCAGATGATACTAGTTTATATATTTTAGTAGATACACCCGAAAATGCTGCTACAATGATCAATCGTGACTTAGCCACTATTAACCACTGGGCAAACACATGGCTAGTTACTTTTAATCCTATGAAAACCGAATCAATGGTTATTTCGAGGAAAATTAACAAACCTGTTCACCCAAACCTAATAACGAATAACGTACCCATTAACGAAGTAAACACTCATAAACATTTAGGTCTAACTCTATCTTCAAATGGAACATGGCACGAACACTTTTATAGTATTAAAGAAAGGGCTTGGAAGAAAATTAATATTATGAGAAAATTTAAGTTTCAATTAGATCGAAAATCATTAGAAATAATGTATTTAACATTCATTAGACCCATCTTGGAATACGCAGATGTAGTCTGGGATAACTGTACCCAATACGAAGAACAAGAACTAGAATCCATTCAAACAGAAGCAGCTAGAATAGCAACTGGAACTACTAAACTAATCTCAATTCAAACACTTTATCAGGAAATTGGCTGGGAATGGTTAATACATAGACGTAAAAAACACAAATTGTCCTTATTTTATAAAATGACTCACAACCTTGCACCATCTCCTCTTACTGCTCTAGTCCCTGCAAACATCGGTAATACAGTTACGTACAACCTGCGAAATTCAAATGACAACCGTACATTACCATGTAATACCCAGCTTTTTTACAAATCTTTTCTTCCCTCTACAACAAGGGACTGGAACGAACTATCAATAGAAATAAAAAACTCAGAATCAATTACAGTTTTTAAGAATAAACTCAATAGCAACCGACTTATTACTCCAAAACACTATTATGCAGGGAAGAGATTATCACAGATCCAACACACTCGCCTAAGAACATACTGTAGTCCTCTTAATTATCTTCTATACACTAAAAACTTAATCAACAGCCCACTTTGTACATGTGGATTAATAGAAAACACAGATCATTACCTCTTCATTTGCTCTTCGTATACGGAGCAGAGAGACATTATGTTACAAAAAATACGAGAATTAAACATACAACCAACTGTAAATACACTTTTGTTTGGAGATCCCTTGTTATCCATTGAAATCAATACAAGCTTATTTCTAATAGTACAAGACTATATAATAGCATCAAAAAGATTCAAGTAGCGCATAAACCACTTAACAGTTAATATTTTCAAATCCTTTCAAATCTTAATTTTAACTAACATTTATCTGAACTTAGTTTCGATATATCTGTACATAACTGACCATACCATTAAGTCCCTCAATGGCTATTCCTATTCCTGTTGAGACGAACAGCAAAATTTCACCCATCTCTCTATCTCTCCCTCCCTCTCTCTCTCTCTCTCTCTCTTTCTCTCTCTCTCTCTGTTTGTTACAATATGCAAAGTTTCTTGACATATTCTATTAAGAAATTTATATCTCTATATATAATATGTAGGAACATCTACAGATCCTTATACTATCATTCATTGATATATATATATATATATATATAATTGTAATACTGTCACATATTTAATAGATTGATTTTGGGAGACAGATTCACAAAAGCTGTAAGCTTTCTTCTGAATCCCTTTCATAATTGTATACACATGTGTTAACTAATATGTGATATTTTCAATGTAATTGTATACTATTTGTGAATAAAATATGTTTAAACTAAAACGTCCTAACAGCATTAGCAGTGTATTTAAGTTTTATGCAAACTGTCCTAACAGCGTTATCAGTGTATCTATTTAGGTTTTATACAAAACGTCCTAACAGCATTACCAGTGTATTTAGGTTTTATACAAAACGTCCTAACAGTGTTACCAGTGTATTAAGGTTTTATACAAAACATCCTAACAGCGTTACTGGTGTATTTATTTAGATTTTATACAAAACGTCCTAACGGCGTTACTGGTGTATTTATTTAGATTTTATACAAAACGTCATAACAGCGTTACAGGTGTAATTATTTAGGTTTTATACAAAACGTCCTTTCAGCGTTACCAGTGTATTTATGTTTTATACAAAACGTTCTTACAGCGTCATTAGTGTATTAATGTTCGATAAAAAAAGTCCTAACAGCATTACCAGTGTATATTGGTTTTATACAACACGTCCTAACAGCATTACCAGCGTATATTGGTTTCTATACAAAACGTCCTAACAACATTACCAGTGTATTAAGGTTTTATACCAGACATCCTAACAGCGTTACAAGTGTATTTAGGTTTTATACAAAACGTCATTATAGCTTTACTAGTGTATTTAGGTTTTATACAAAACATCCTATCAGCGTTACCAGTGTATTTATTTAGATTTTATACAAAACGTCTAACAGCGTTACCGGTGTATTTATTTAGGTTTTATACAAAACGTCCTAACAGCGTTACCAGTATTTATTTAGGTTTTATACAAAACGTCATAACAGCATTACTAGTGTATTTAGGTTTTATACAAAACGTCATAACAGCATAACTAGTGTATTTAGGGTTGATACAAAACGTCTTAACAGCATTACTAGTGTATTTAGGTTTGATACAAAACGTCCGAACAGCGTTACCAGTGTATTTAGGTTTGATACAAAACGTCCTAACAGTGTTACCGGTGTATTTATTTAGGTTTTATACAAAACGTCCTTAACAGCGTTACAAGTGTATTTATTTAGGTTTTAAACAAAACGTCCTAACAGCCTGACTAGTGAATTTAAGTTTCAAACAAAACGTCCTAATAGCGTTACTAGTGTATTTAGGTTTTATACAAAACGTCTGAACAGCGTCACCAGTATATTTAGGTTTTATACAAAACGTCCTAACAGCGTTACCAGTGTATTAAGGTTTTATACAAAACGTTCTAACAGCGTTACCGGTGTATTAAGGTTTTACACTAAACGTCCTAACAGCGTAACCAGTGTATATTGGTTTTATACTAAACGTCCTAACAGCGTTACCAGTATTTATTTAGGTTTTATACAAAACGTCCTAACAGCGTTACCAGTGTATTTATGTTTTAAACAAAACGTCCTAACAGCGTTACCAGTATTATTTAGGTTTTATACAAAACGTCCTTATAGCGTTACCAGTGTATTTAGGTTTTATACAAAACGTCCTAACAGCATTAGCAGTGTATTTAGGTTTTGTACAAAACGTCCTTAACAGCGTAACCAGTGTATTAAGGTTTTATACAAAACGTCCAAACAGCGTTACCAGTGTATTAAGGTTTTATACAAAACGTCGTAACAGCGTTACCAGTGTATGAAAGTTTTATACAAAACGTCCTAACAGCGTTACCAGTGTATTAAGGTTTTATACAAAACGTCATAACAGCGTTTCCAGTGTATTAAGCTTTTATACAAAACGCCCTAACAGCGTTACCAGTGTATAAGGTTTTATACAAAACGTCGCAACAGCGTTACCAGTGTATGAAAGTTTTATACAAAATGTCCTAACAGCGTTACCAGTGTATTCAGATTTTATACAAAACGTCCGTCCTAACAGCGTTACCAGTGCATTTAGGTTTTTACAAAACGTCATAACAGCGTTACTAGTGTATTTATTTAGGTTTATTTACAAAACGTCATAACAGCTTTACCGGTGTATTTAGGTTTTATACAAAACGTCCTAACCTCCTACTAAGAAAAATTGCCCACTCTCTCTGAAAGAACTAATTGTAAATAGCATACCTCCTATATTGACTAGCGTAGCTCTCTGCACGTTTGGAAGCCAGCCTCGCCAGAACGCCCTGATCCCTCCTTCGGATGCGATTGTCATATAGCAATGGATCACGCCCTTATACCTGCATCAAAATATGGTTGATTCTTACAGATGTACAACGCACTGCTCTATATTTTGGTTTGTATGAAAGGGGTTTAAAGCTCTTTTCAACATACACCCTATTGTAGTATGGTATATCCTATTTTATAAGCGAAGGAATAATCTGAATGAATCAGAGCAGAACCACCGTATTTCCGCAAGTGACTGACAAACTTTCTCACATATAGTTTTTAAACCAAGCTGGACCCGAACCAACAACCTCAGTGGTGAGAAGTAAGTGATTATTAGACAACATCGGTCACGGAGGATCTAATAATTGTTTGATGCTTGAGAATTGTATTTTATGTTGTTATAGCATTACAGTATTTTCAGTCGTATTTAATTTGCACGTACGTATGGAAACGCACCCGAACTCACACGCACACGAACACGCAAATACAGATATTGATAAATTTCACGTTTACATATGTATATTTTATATTATTGGACGTGAATGTGTTAGAGTTAGACACTTTGGCACGTGTTTACCTGGGTTTGCCCTCCAGTTGACGCCGCCCTTCCATCTGCATTAATACTTTGACTAAATCGTTAGGACTGGCAACAAACTGGCCGAGCCCCCCAGCTATTGCACTGCACACTGCAAGATCCCTAAAACATTGAAAACATGAAAACAATTTCAATTACAAATAAATGTTTTAGTCCTAAACATCGGACTGTAAAATGCGCATACTTTAATATATTCCGATTTTTCCAACTCAATATATTTTTCTTACGATAATGATAATGATAATGTTAAATAATGATAATGATGATGATGATGATGATGATGATGATGATGATGATAACGATAACGATAATTATAATAAAGACTAAAAAATGAACTAAAGAATATTTAAAAGAAAAGAATACCCTCAATAAGATACAACTGGAAGAGGGAACACATGTTATTTCACAAACATTAATTCTATATCATAGTAACACGCCATAAACAGTATGAACAAAAAAATACAGTAATTACCACATTGTTAGTTTGCCATTATTTCTCTTCTTGAACACATCGTCCCTCAAATGCTCGTATATATTTATACGACATCCAGTGTACACTGAAAGTAAATCGTATATATACATTTTATTGTCAAATTTACAAATAATTATTTTCAAAATTTATTTCTAAATTCATATATTTAAAAAATAAAAGATATATAATATATTATTGTCAACAGTTAATATATTCACAAACTGTGTCGTCATCACATCCTAGCATTGATTGGTGTGTCCGTGTTGCGATTCTTTCAGCTGAAACAGTGATTTACTTCTATTCCCCAACGGACTCTATGTCAGGCACGAACGTTAAAGACGTATAGGAATGTAATGGAAAAAATGTCAACAATACTGGTCATAAAACCAACATTACTTTTCTCGCTTCTGTAGCGGCTGGGACCTTGTTTGATACTCGTATTTTTGTCATTCGATATGTAATTGATTAACTCTTCACTATTCAAGATAATGAAGCTAAGGGTAAGAGTTAGTTTCTTGTCGAATATCGAAAGACGTAACAAATAAGCGAACTGTTTACAATACTAGATATACAGATCAGTGTCTCCAGTTCCTGTGTACGTGCCTCTTGTACATATTATATGTATAGAGTTTATTAAAGGAGAAAACTACTGGGTGTGAAGGTTTGTATTATCGCTGGTGGGAAGGGGGTTTCCGGACCGTTGGAGCCATTAGCTAGACTTGCCAGTTAATAGAAATGCACAATGATATAAAACGTATAAAGCGGCGTTACCTATCTGTCTGTTGTAAGACGCAGGGAGCCCTTGCCACAGTTTCAAAATTCCCTCCTCGGTCGCTGAGCGATGGTAATATGAAAATAAATACAGAAGGACACGCTTTAAATATCGTACACATGTCACATACATAAGAGGCTGTGCCAAAGCAACGTTTGATTTAAGTCACATTAATTATCAAAATAATCCTGCTCATGAAATTATCCAAGATGCTTTGAATGAAAACTACACCATAGGTTAATAGAGTATTTGATATTTCAAGTGCCATAGATCAGGCATTTATATTCTGAATTTGGTCGATTCAATGAATTGCTCGGGATCTTAATATGATAATATATTACTTGTGTTTACTTGGCGGAGATACATGTACAATGGAAACCATCGGTGCTAGAGTGCACGAAAGAGCAAACATCGCATTTGAAATGATTCACGGCATTTAGGATAAAAACACCAGCATTAAGGTTCATAACACCAGCATTAAGGATCATAACACATGCAGTTATAGTCCGCTTTTGCCAGGCCATGTTCATATTGTTAAATAAGTGATGCGTAAAGGTTTGGTCAAGATCCACTGATAATACGAATGCAAGATTTCACATAAGGTTAAATAGTGCAAATTTGATGATTCAGTTGCCATAACTCGGACATAAATAAACCGAGTTGACCAGTTCGAAAACGTGTATATATGAGGTATTATGGGATACAAATACTGTACAAGTTTTGTTAAGATCCAATGAAAAATGCAAGTGTTAGAGTGCACACTAACGGAAGGATGATGATCAAAATGCTGTTAGAACAGTTCATCATAAGTGAAGTCAAGTGACGTAATAATAAAACGTGATTTAAATTCAACGTATATCTACAAAAGTCGAGCTGTTTGTCTTCCTTTCTGGTTAACTATCTGCACGCCAAACATGGATGCTAATTTATCAGCCGATTAGACAACTTACCGATTCCCAACAACACTCTGAACATGCCCCTCTTTGTATGCGTCACGGTCCGTCCCGAGATGTTCATCTCGCCTTGAATGTGGAGTCGGGTCTTAGTCATGTCCATTGGATATGTGACTGCAATTGCGATCATATGGAAAATTAAAAAAAAATATCTTTATCATTATTTCATTTTACTTATTTGAAAGGGTAGATAATTACCAACGTTCTGGTCCTGCATTGAATATAGATCTCCGATGGGAAAATAGTTGAAACTGGGACATACTGGATTTTCGACTAATTACATATTATTTTTTTAAATGTTGATCTGCAATTGCAAATCCATATCGGCATGGTAATGTATTATATGGTAATGTATTATATTGGACGATTGTAGAACGTTGGATGCTGATCCATATGCGAATGCTGGCCTGTGTCTGGATTCAATGTTGATATGTTTTAAAGAATCTTGATATACTACAAACCTGGATCCACGTTTCAATGAGGATCTGAAATTGTCGATCACGTCGTTATCAGTATATTTTAATAAAAAAAATCCAAATGAACAATGTTAATGACGGTGTGTAAATAATTACCTGATTCTGCCACACATCCAGATATGGATGACAAAACGTATTTACGGATCCCACCTTCTGCATTTTGCTGATTCGCGGCATTAGTCATTGCTGTTTATGAATCTCAATCATTTCTCACGTACTGTCAATTTGTCGCAGTCATCAGGTTTCTACAACTTACAGAGTAAGAGACTTCATTTGCAAATCCGACAATTTAATTTTGATTTTATGCCATCGAGGACTAACAGATCATCAGTTAACCTAAGACTGCTACTGTGACCGAGCGGGGATTCGAACTCTCTACCCTTGGATTGATAGTCAGACGGACTACAGACTCTGCTAACCGATACCGGCACAAAGTGAATAATGAAAATTGTGTTAAGTGATTACTTGAAATAAAATACAATTTACTGCATATCAATTTTACGACATACATATTATCGAGGAATCTCAGCAGAGAACTATTCCCAGTTTAGAAGGAAATCCAAATTTCCCGTACACCGTCATTTTGTCTGCACATTAAAAATCATTTTAACTGTTTTCATTGGGCGAGGACACGAACAAATCATCTTGGTGATGAAGGGTTAATATCTAAAACTGCAGCAAGGATCATTCGTTCATGTAGAACCAGTGGGATATCTGTTCGTGCTTCGTCTCATGATATGCATGTATTTAAGATTGTATTTTATTGGTGGTTCACGCTATTTTCAACACATTGCAAGTTATTTATGGCTTATCCAGTTTTAATGGTAGAGCAAGACCTCATATTGATCAATATTAATCTGATTAGAACCATCGTCCTTCTGCAAGTAACTGGTAAACTTCTTTACATGTTTACCATGGTGGTCTCAAACCCACGATCGTAACTATGGGAGATAAATGCTCTTTAGACCTTTAGCTACTCGATCAGGGTAATGCCTAACAACAAAAATGTATCTTGACCTGGTTTAAATTTTCAACTGTAAGATACCAAAAAATGGCGAGCGGTCTCATTTCAAGGTCAATATACAGGCCATAAAACAGATGTGACTTAAATGTTCTCAGTCGGTTACTGTGTGTACACAATATTTAGGTTTGAATGTTCCATACTCCTGTTTTCGAGGTCATATCAGTGTGACCTGTAATATTACAACATTTCTTTATGTACATCATCATCATCATCATCATCATCAGCATCATCATCATCTTCATCATCATTATCGTGATTGTAATGATGATGATGATCATCATTACTTCAACTTTAGTTTAACTACAGCGTCTTCTTGCTTTACAGAATATTTTACGAGCTGCAACAATGTATCGTGCTGCAAAAACATTGTATGATACTCCACCCAGTCACATTATACTGACACCGGAGCCGACTGTCCCGGGACTATCCTCGAAGAGAAGACGTGCATAGAACCAGTTCATGTCTTTGATATTAGTCAAACCAAATACTTAAAATTGTTATATTAAAATTATTTATTTCACATTGATTGTGAAACACGTTCATACAACTTTGTCAAATCGTGCTCGAAGTCGTCCTGGGTAGAACGAGTTTTAAGCATTTGCGGATATAAGGTTTTGCTCAAGGACAGTACACAAGGCCATTGAGGATCGAACCCATAAGCTCCCGAACCTGGGTCCGATGCACTATCACTGGACCACCCGACCCACCAACATAATTATAAAACCGACCTCGCTTGGCAGAGAATCGAACTCACAACCTTTTATCGCGGGGCAGATATTTTACAACTATACCACCGCTGACTTAAGACACTCCTCTCTGTCCACCAGTACTAAGTTGTCCTTTCCAGACACAGACTACACATGTTTAAATATTCGGATGATTTTATTCAAACACATGTTCTTGCATGAACGGATCCAAAATGTTCAAAAGCGGAATGTGAATATTTCAGAGAAGGCCCTCAAGTTTCAGGGGTGGGGGTTCTGTTAAATATTATTCATGAGCAGTTTCACGAATTAGTTGCCTTTATTTTATCTTTGGGGAAAATAAGATCGGGGGTTCAAATTCCTTTTCACTCCTAAATCCACAAAGAGTGTTATTCTATGTTATACAGCTGGGTTAAAAACAATCCAGTTTTGTTGTCATTTGGTTACTATACGTTATAGAAACATTGTTTCAATAAAGGTCTCGCGACACTTGCCGGAGCATTGTTTCAGTTAATACAGAGATGTGGGTGAATATAAGACCACTTTGGTCGTATTTGCATTAAATATAAAAATATACTACGTGTAGTACATATGTTTGCATATATACACGAGTCGGTATTTATGTAGTTCAAACTAGCTTACATGGAGGTTGTATGTCCGAGTTTTTAACTTCAAAATAGTAGCAAATCCACTTGGCAACCAGCATTTAAGGGATATTCTGGGTATGACGGAACTGGTGTCAGCATGTAATGGGGCCCTATTTAGTGTCGTGTCATGTGTCTACGACATGCTATAGAAACAAATGACGTTAAACCTCTTTCAAAAATAAATATAGAAAATACATCGCTAAATGCTTAAAATAGGTGTGACCTATGTTTACGCTCTGATATTTATATCAATATCACTTTTTCTCACAATTCCAAAAACACACTTGTTAAAAATGTACAATTCTAATAACAATATTTGCCATTATGAACAAATATTACACAAAAAGCGCATTAAAACACACGTTTGAAGCTACAGATTTTACAATTAAAGAACAAAACTTCGTTAAGTAATTGTTGTTTTCTAAAAACAACATGTATACATAATTATATCCCGATTTCTTTAATTACTTATCATAAAATACACGTACCTGTACAGTAGTAGTTGTTAAACCGCAGTCACGTCTTCCAGCACATATAATGACCCTACGCATATTTGTTTAACATAAAACCATGTACATTGCGGTTTACTTTAACTTTTGTCACTGTTTTTTCACCGTCGATGAATATCGCCACACCAGCATCGGGGAAACATTCCGACCACACGCAGCTTGCCTGTTTCAGGACCCCGATTTAGGAATTCGCCAAATGATAATACGACTGAGGTTGAATTCGTGGTGAGGAAATAAGTGTACGGTATTAATTTTGACTAAGTCGTGTCAGAAAAAACTGTACTAAAGTATGCAATGTGTGTGTGCACATCCTACTACTTTCAGCTGTACAAGTAATTTTTTTAGTTATATGAACAATACTAACTCTATATTGAGGGCATCATGGAAAAATGAATGTGTTTAAAATGATATTTTGCTATTTATATTATTGGTGTAGCAGAAACACATTTGAAAAGTAACGAAAAACTAAATGTAAACAGTAATACATGGCTCGGTATATAATAGGGAGACGTTGCATATTAATGCTTGGTCTGGGTCGGGAAATGTGGGATTTTTTTTATAAGAGATCTTCTGACGGTTTATGATGTATCAGTTGCAGATTGTTCAATAGAGGACATTTTATGGCTATGCATGTCTAATAAAATGGATAGTTATTTGCTATATTATACTTGTGTATGTTATTTGCCACCCAGACAATCTTCTAGGCAAGTTGATGCAACTTCTTTCTATGATTCGCTCCTTGTTAGTATATATGAATACCAAAGTAAAGGTACTATCGTCTTCTGTGGAGATTTTAACAGCAAATGTGGCAATGAAGTGGATTTTATTGAGGGTATTGATACTATTCCTCAAAAAGATATTGTTGATTTTACATGTAACAAGTACAGCAATATTTTGATTGATTTTTTTTTATAAACAGCAATTTTTGTATTTTAAATGGTATGAATTTGATCAATAATGATTTAACCTGTACCAGATCACAATGTTGTTCTGTGGTATATTATTGCCCTATTAGCCATGAGGATCTGACACGCTTTAATAATTCTAAGGTAATTAGATCATCTGACCTTATCTGTATGGCATATATAGTTTCCCAAGTGAGCAGTCCAGATCATTGCGTAATTACATAGTCCATAGATACAGATGGTATCATACTAGATGAAAATATTACAGATTGTGAGAATGAAGGCAGTGTTAACTCATATACAAAATTTGATGTAAGTGATGTACCACAAGCATTTCTTAAATATAGTTTCTGATTTACATTCGTAGTCCTGATTCTTGAGCAAAGTTTAAAAACGCAGATTGAAAAGTTATGTGGTTGAAAAGTTATATGACTCTATGAGTGTCTGTTAGTGGGAAGTGGGTACCCACATGGCATATGCAAAATATAAATGACATCCTATGGCATATGCAAAAAATACTTGTTTCTATATGGAGAAAATAAAGTTTAAGATTGCAAGTCTCTTATTGTATATATATCTCTAATTTTGAGTAGGAAAATGGTCAAATTGAATTAAAGTCATTAAAGAGGCTTGAACATAGATCAAAATCGATAAAAATAGATTAAAATAGAATAAAAGTATAAGAATTTTGATTCTATTTTCGAATCATGGCATATGAAAAAAATCAATAACATGATATGGCATATGCCAAGAAATATTTCGCCTATATGGCAAATGCAAAAAAATAAATGGGCCCATATGGTATATGCAAAACCTTTTCTATGTGTCATAGTGTGTTATATACAGAGTAGGTTGCTTTAAGTAAAACCAGTAGCATAGTTAGTTTGGTACATTCATTACTTCCCTTTAGGCCTGTGATCTAAATATAACTAACACAGTGCACGGATTTCACACTCATTATTGTGACTTTCACATTGTTGAACTACGCCATATTCATTTTTGTGCGTTTATAACCATAAATGTGGGAAATATTGATTATACCTGCAAGTAATTATATATGTTATATTTTCCAATAAACAGCAACATATTGTTTTGTATAATTGGAACCATTGAAATTGTTTAATACAATAAGTAAATAAGATTTTTGTAAATGTTATATTGAACTGTCATTGTATAAGCCACCATCACCGAACATGTTGTATATTGACTGTTTTATTGTATGTATCATAGTATTTATTGTTTCTAATGTTTGTTTCAGAATGCATGATGGATCACTGAATATATATATATGGAATGATTGGAGAAATATAAAACTATTGAAACTCTACATGTGTTCAATGTATCTAAATACCCTATAAATTATTCTACCGAATCCAGCCCATCTATGGCTTGGGGAGAAGGCGGTGACATATGGTATGGTCCGTTATTGCCTATGGTGCCGCGATATGGGACATTCAGATGTGTTCTTGTATCGATGCAGTATAGAATAGAGCAATGCGTTTTTATTTAGGATTTGGCAAATACACCCCATCTGTGTCTGGTGACATGGGTTGGATGCCATGTTTTGTTTAACAGATGAAATGTATTTCAAATATCTGGTGTATATTTTCAAGCATGCAAAATAATCGCGTCAGTAAAAAGGTATTTCTTTATTGTTTAATGAAAGATGGAGTTTCATGCAGAAATTGGAACTTCAGAGTTATAGAGATTTTAAAGACATTCCAAATTCACGAATTTGTTAATGTTGATATGTCAATTGTTAAGCCATATATGGTAAACCATGCTGAGCGTGCTTGTTTAAACGATTTTAAAGATGACTGGACACACAGTATAAATGCAGACCGCGGTATATCGGGTGGGCGCGGAAATAAATTACGAACGTATAAGAATTTTAAACACGATTTTTATACTGAGGAATAGTGTAAGATTATTTTGCCACGGAAACATAGGACTGCATTGCAAAGTTCCGATGTGGTGTCGCTCTGTTACGTTTTGAAACGGGTAGATATGAGCGACTTGAAGTTTCACAGAGAGTAAATCCACTCTGCAAAAAAAGCGTGGAAGATGAAAAACAGAGGCGATCAGCCTGTATGTACACATATCGGTAGGGAAAATGTACTATATGGTAAACAATAACTGGTCATATTTATGTATGTGATATGTTTAAACAAATAAAAATAATTTACATCCACTGAAGGACCATAACTGTGCATGTAAGAATAATGGAGTCTCTCGTAATTCTAATATGAATGGCATAATATATTTCATTTCATGCGTATGTACATTGCTTTTATCGTAATTACCAATTAATGTTATTCAATGCTGTTGTCATTGTTAAATTTTCATAAACAATATTGTACTTTTTATTACTATATTGTTATTATAGTTACTGTTATAATTTTATTGTCATTATCGTCATTATCATTATTCTTATTTTTATTGAAATGCCATTATCGGCATTGTCATTATCACTAATACGTCATTATCATTATGCTGTTATTATTATGTCATTATCATTATGCTGTTATTATTATGCCATTATCATTATGCTGTTATTATTATTTCATTATCATTATGCTGTTATTATCATGTCACTATCATTATGCTGTTATTAGTATGCCATTACCATTATGCTGTTATTATAACGTCATTATCATTATGCTGCTATTGTTATGCCATTATCATTATGCTGTTATTATTATGCCATTGTCATTATGCTGTTATTATTACGTCATTATCATTATGCTGTTATTATTATGTCATTATCATTATGCTGTTATTATCATGCCATTATCATTATGCTGTTTGTATAATGTAATTATCATTATGCTGTTATTATTATGCCACTATCATTATGCTGTTATTATTATGTCATTATCATTATGCTGTTATTATTATGTCGTTATCATTATGCTGTTATTTTTATGTCATTTTCATTATGCTGTTATTATTATGTCATTATCATTATGCTATTATTATAATGTAATTATCATTATGCTGTTATTATTATGCCACTTTCATTATGCTGTTATTATTATGCCACTATCATTATGCTGTTATTATTATGTCATTATCATTATGCTGTTATTATTATGTCATTATCATTATGCTATTATTATAATGTCAATATCATTATGCTGTTATTATTATGGCATTATCATTATGCTATTAATATAATGTCGTTACGGCTCAGGGCCCGCCATAGCCGAGAGATCGTAGGTGCTGTTGTTAAATGACAACTTACCTCTGGCCCCTGAAAGCGTGGGCTCGAGCCTAGCTCAGTCTGAAACAAAGTTTAATATTTACTTGCGAAAGGACGATGGTTCTGATCAGACTAATTTTGAGGCCTTCTTCCACCATTATAACTGGACAATTTGTCATTTACAACCTGTCATGAGTTGGAAATGGATTTTAACCAATGTTTTATATAATATATATAAAATAAATACTGTCAAAGGAACGTAACTGCTACTGCCATTTCTGTTAATTTAACATACACTTATCTACATAGATAATTTTAATATCTGAAATAATGGTCTTTATCTAAAAATGAATAAAGGTTTTCTATTTTATTTTAATTTCAGTTTTAATAGGAATATTGGCTTCGTAACAGTATATGACTTAAAATTCAACTAGCAATTAGCAATTGCTGTTTTGTCTATCGTAAAGGGTATCTCAATTCTATACGGTTAGGTTACAGAATATTCCTTATATATACATATATGGAGATCACTCTTTATGAACAATCATACATAAATGTACAGAGCAGACTACGGCGAAATCACATATCATATATTAAGGTATATCCATTTGCAGATAATTAGCTGATTTGATACGAAGGAATAAATAACAATTTTAGATTGTCATGCGTCCCTTTAAAACTCAAATTAAAATTGAGTGCTTTATTGTAGACCAAGTATTACAAATACTAAATTCGCCGTATTATTCCGTTTCAGAAATAACGACATCGGCCAACCACTCCGATTCATGGAAATATCCGGAAATAATCGAGTAGTTGCGTTGAATGCTAATTCATTTATAAGGCTATGTTAACAAGCGTTACAACCAAAGGATACCAATAATAAAAGAACACTTCTGAATTATGTAATAAAAGCTATCGAGTTCAACCTTGATATGAAGACATCAGAAACTTGGTTACTCCTCTTGGACACTCCCCATTCCCCTTGAAATTTGGGAATCCCATTCTCCTGGAACTTAAGGACCTCAGTTCCCCTTGAACTTTGGGACACCTCCCAAGTTGCTATGGAATTTTGCACCCCCCCCCCCCCTCCCCCGATTTCCCTGGAACTTTAGGACACCCCCTAAATTCCCTGGAACTTTGGGACCCCTATTCCCTTGGAACTGTGGAACCCCCACCCATTCTCCTGGAACTTTTGGACCAAACCCCATTGCCCTGGAACTTTAAGACTCATATCCCCCTGAAACTTTCGGAGCCCCCACTCCCCTGGAACATTGGGACTCTGCTAGAATTTTGCCCCCAACCCCGGGAGATTGACAAAGATTTACAAACATATTTATTATTAAATTGCTATTCGTATTCTATTGAACAGAGTGTATTGATATGGCCTTAGCTCGTGACTGAAAAGCAATATGTGATCATTTAGTTAATTTAAAGTTTCATTTCAATCTATGAAGTTCACAACTATTTTTGTGAAATTGTAAAGTAACGAAAAAACAGCCTTCCTCTTTTTCCGCATCATTCTTTAGCAATACTTATGCCAAACTATCATTAAGTAACATTTTATGCACAAAAGCTTGATGGGACGTTTTTGTTGCGCTTGCAAATTAATAGATTTGTCCATACAATCTTCATTCGTTCGTCATGTAAACCACAACGAATACAATAACATTTAGCCTTACAATTTTCAACTAAACGTCGATGCAGTTTAATTACCAGACAGCTGTCCTGGATTTAACAGACGACACTCAACTTCCAAACGACTGCGGTAATGAGATGAGTGGCAGATGTATTTTTAGCTTTAACAACAATGGTCCTTTGTGAGGTTTTAATGACGGTTAGAAATTCATGGAATAAAATTGTTACTTTACAAATAAAACGCAAGAATTAGATTTAAATGTTTTTTTCTACTGTATGCGAATCGCATGAAATTAATAACGGACTATGTTTCCGATTTTACTTTTTTGAAATTTCGTCATTAAATGTGTGAACTAAACTTTTTTAAAACTCTGTGGGTATTAATGTTTAATTCTGTAGATTTTTTTGTATATTCTGAGTGAGGCTGAAATATCCCGTCTTGTTGATGTCGAATAGCACCATACTCTGAATTAAAAAAAAGCATATGCACTACCTTGAATATGCACTCAAGCTTATATGTCATTTTAAATGAATGCACCGTTTCTATATAACTGTCAGTTATTGCGTTTATTTCACTTTTGGTAAATATTCACTTAATAGCATTTTAGCAAAATTATATATCTATATGATGCAACTATGAAAATGAAATACCCCGGTATGCAAGTAAAATCTTATTTTCGTTTTAATTTTGGAAAGGGGTAAAACTGGTAAACGGCTAAACGTCTTCTCTTTTCGCACATTTGTGGTCATCTAGGCGAAAACATGAACTATATTTAACCATAACAGCTACAAGTATGAGAAAAATCGAAAAATATTACTTTTTAATATACATTGTCTGGTGTCCCTTTAATTTTGAACCAAAAACATTGTTTGTTTGAATATTTATCGATTAGGGTTAACAGACGATTAGTTAATCTAATCATTATTTCCTGGATGGTTAATCAGTGCTCGAGTATACAAATCTCCGCAAGTAACTGATAACTTCCCCATTTAAATTAGCGATGGGAAACGAATGACAAAGAGACGCTGTGTCGTATATGAACAATTACGGAGACGGGGAGGGGATTCGAAATCAATCACGACTCCTGAACTGATAATGAGACACGCTACCGACTGAACTAACCGGACCCAGTCCAAAACATTGGAAACCATGATTACGGAAGTGATGTTTTATTTAGTTGCGTTCCTGTCTGTCTTTATTTGGTGCACACAGTAGGTGTATGTGAAGTACGTGTGACTCTGGTGCTGTTTCAAGACCACCTCGGTCTGAAATAGTTAATTGTTACATGTTTATGTCTGTAGCATTTAAATTGGATGATAACGGTCTTGATAACATTCCCCGTGTTTAAAAATGCTATAAACATAAATCAAACAAATGCGACTAGAATGCTCTAGAGATTAAGATGATACTTATACGATAGAAACTCCTGTTTTCCCATAGTATACCTATGTTGAAACTCCCCTTACTAGGCCCTCAATAGATCCATGCCGCTTTATTTGGACATAATTGAAATCCTTTTTTATCTAAACCCAGTATGAACAGCTGATTAGTTCTTGAGAAGAACTTTAAATTGCACAAGCTTATCCCTTTTGGGACCACTTATTGATACAAATCCCGTTGAATAAAATTAAAGGACCCCTGACTCTTTAGTGAAATTTGACCCCGCACTGTAGCATTGTTTTTTTTGTAAATTAAAAATATGTTCAAGAATAAATAAATCTGTTCAATTTTGCTATCAATGATCCCTATGAGTAGGAGCTATTTACTTGTTCAAATAAAGTAAGGGGACTTCGCTTGTTCATATATGAATACTGTGGGAATACAGAGAACTCTGTTATTCTCACCTGATTATCATTTCAGTCACCATCGTATCTCCAGTATTGTTTTGTCACTTGACTGAAACAAGTCTGAGAGAAAATGATTACGTGAAACTAGTATGCAAAATATCAAAGATCATAAAAGGTATTAAATTTACGAGGAATCTTGAAACCGAATCTTATAAGCCTCCATCTCGGCTAAGGATGACGGAATGAACCGAGTATGCACGATTGAAGTCTCTGCGTCATGATGTGTTCAAACTTGAATGAGTTGAAAAAGTGTAACGCAGTTTCAGAGAAGTCGATAAAAGCAAAAGTTTATACCAGACGGACACAGGGTCATCAAAGTACATAAATGAGCTGAATGGTAATCGATGTATATTAATCAAGGGCCCAAGAGGACTTGAATCGCACTACTGGCAACAAATGAACATTCCACAGGAGACGATTTTTATAGTTCTTCTTCAACAAAACTTTTAGGAGACCACCATGCAATGCTATACGTAAACTATCTAAGCTCTAGGCCTTAAACTTTCAGAGAAAATGTTTTTGAAAAGTTTCGCTATACCCTACTTATAAGCCCTGTGGCGGAGGCATTTGTAATCGAATAACCTGGTTCATTAACTTCTCCATGATCTTGTGGTTACATAACTGCTGTGCAAGTTTGGTTAAGAGTCAATAGAAAATGAGGGTGCTTTCGCGTCTACATTTCCCTATGCAAAACAATGATCCTTATGACGGTCCCAAATTGACTCTAGGGACCCGACTTCAATAATCCTTTTAGGGGACCTCCCTGCAATGCTACATGTAAAATATCTACGGTCAGGTTTGGCTTAAAATGTGCTTATAAACCCTGTGGCGGAGGCATTTGTAATCGAATCACGCTGGTTCAATAACTTCTCCATGATCTTGTGGTTATATAACTGCCGTGCAAGTTTGGTTAATATTAAATGCAAATTAGGGTGCTTTTCCCTATAAAGCTATGTGACCCCCTAGGCGACCTCAAGTTTGGTCCCATGGACCCGACTTCAATAAATGTTTTGGGGGATCACCATGCAATATTACATGTAAAATGTATAAGGTATAAGCCGTAAAATGTGCTAATGAGCCATGTGGCGGGGGCATTTAAAGAAGAATCGCGCTGATTCAAAAACTCGTTCGAGATTAAGTACAAATTTAGTTGAAGGTAATATTGCGTCTACAGGAAAAAGGTTATCGGCAATTTACCATGACACAAGCCCTGCTGGCCTTTGACCAAGAGAGCTAAAATGACTTGTTTACAATAAATGTACTAGTTTTACAGACTTCCGACTTGAGTAAACAGATGGTCGTATATAGCAATATAAAAAAACAAACTATTAACACATAACTAGTTTTATTTCCGCCAATATCTACATTTTATGCATGATACATTTGGAACAATCAAGAACAAACTAACGAACAACAAGAACTTCTGATAATAAAAATGAAAACTGGTTTGACTTTGAAAATGAAACTGGAAGTATTATGTATGAACGAACCGAATATTTGTATCATATCGATAAAAACAAATATTGTTTGACTATTAATGGGAATGTATAACAGAAATCCCAACCCATCTGACGCATGATGCATTCAGATACGATTTTGTATAACGGTTTGACTTATAGAATAAAGAAATGAAATTCTGCAATGAAACTGAATGTGGCTCGACTAATCAACACTATTTGGTCGGCTGTTATGGCTGTAAAATCAAAACAATGTTTGGGTGCTTTGTATTAAGGTTCCCTTTGCATGCATTTGAAAACAACACAAGTCATGGAAAAAGAAATCCAAAATCAATGGCTAAATGAATAAAATGGAATGAATGAATGTGATGCAAAATGAATGAAAACAAAACGGCAATGAAAATACGAGATCTGGTAAATGACATATTTAACGACGATGTTATCGTTCTGGCTCCATACATTATACAATATACAGGTAAGTACTGTGTTCCGGCCGTGTTCCTGCAGACCAAGAAGGCAGCTTTACAGTATGATTGTGCTAGATGTACTCCCGAAAAAACATTCTCCTGCTTTTTAATGGTTAATTACAGAAAGTTTTTTTCACAGATCAAAAATATTTATTTTTCTAAACATTTATTTGTCTATTCATGGCTGCAACAGCATAGCATTTTCTTGTTAACTTAAGATATTAGCTAAGATCCATGTCACGCGACATGTACTCAAAATGTCTGGTCGCGATGAATTAGCAGAAACTGGTCTCACACAGGATAGTCTAATACTGTTTTATTGTCTCTGAATTATTACGCTCAGTTAGCGGCAGCGGCCTCTGCCGGCGCAGCTTCCGGTTCTTCTTTTGACGCTTCACTTTTGCTTGCCTTTCCTTTCTTTGCTGCTCCTTTCTTAGTACCTTTTGCTGACTTTTTTGCTGGTGTTTTATTTGTTTTTTTGGCTGCTTTTTTAGCAGGTGATTTCTTCGCGGGAGATTTTGTTTTCTTTGGAGATTTGGGTTTCTTTGTCGCCGCTGCCTTTGGTTTTTTAACTTTGCTCAAATTCTTTTTAGGACTCGCCTTTGATTCCTTTTTAGGAGAAGATGCTGCTTTTGTCGCAGTTTTCTTTTCTGGTTTACCTACTTTGGCCTTATCACCGAGTCTAAACGAACCTGATAATAATAAAAAAGTTTAATTAAAATGTTATTGACCTGTGTATGCGTACCTGGCTAACCACTGGAGTGGGGTTGACCTGTGTATGCGTAACTGGCTTACCACTGGAGTGGGGTTTACCTGTGTATGCGTAACTGGCTTACCACTGGAGTGGGGTTGACCTGTGTATGCGTAACTGACTTACCACTGGAGTGGGGTTGCTTACAGTCAATGTATATGGTGTTCTGGACAGTTTAAATAAATGCTGTAATACGGATATAACCAATTCAGATTTATCATAAAGATGTTTATTTTATTTCTTTAAAAGCAAGCAAATAGCAGGAACAGTACATGCAATGTGGGGCAGGGAATACTATAGAATTGCGTTGCAAGACTGGTAATATTCATTTCTTATTCGTATTGTACATCTCAGTTATTTAATATTAGTTTTTTTAACAGAGTTGGGTTAACATTTTACTTGAAATTTCCTTTTTAATAAATTTGCATTTAATATAGAACACAAAACTAGCACATTGATAAACTATTGGGGGAGAGGAGGAGGGGTGGGGGCGAGTGTGTGAGCAGGCCTCTATAGCTTACTCATTAGATTGCATACATATTAAAATGTATAGTTAACTAAATTCTAAAACAAGAGGTCATTATGGGTCAAGTTTACTTTTCAAAATTCTTCAACACTCGATTCTTATGCAGAGCTTTCTCCATTGACCAGATTATTAAATCGCCAAGTATACGGGACACCAAATATATTCAATTTGTAAAAAGTAATGTTAGTATTTGATTAATAATAATAATAATAATAAATGACTTAATTTCACAAGAATACTCAGTTGGACAAAGTTCAATCTTCCTTGAGGTCCACAACAACAAAAATAAACAAGAACAATGTTAGATAAACATTGAATCAAATGAACATATACAATACTGACATATATAAGGGCAGGAGCCGCGGAACAGGGGTGTCAGGCCCTCAATGTTCAGGTCGGAGTGGCCAGCATATACTTTGCCCCCCCCACCCCCTCCCCAAATAATTGAAACGTTTTTGCGCCCATGACATGTAAACATGTAAACAATGGCTGGCATATTAATAGACAGACATACAGCCAGAAAGCCAGGCATACATATAATTAGTCAGAGAGAAAGATAGAAACATACAGAGAGAGAGAGAGAGAGAGAGAGAGAGAGAGAGAGAGAGAGAGAGAGAGAGAGAGACACACACACTTGATAGTAAATCTGATATGCAACGATTCATACAAAACAAAACATTAAAGGAAGTACTTACCGGACGCGCCTGATCCCTTCGACTGTTTCAGTGCTCCATTTTTTATTCCGGCTCGAAGCGACATCTTAAGGTGATTGTTCACGACACGCTCTTCCTTCCCAACGTCATAGTTAGCCATTATGTATTTCAGAATTGCTTGTCGTGATGAACCAGTCCTTTCTTTCAATGCGGCAACCGCCTCCGCGATCATTTTACTGTATTTGGGGTGGTTTTCCGGCGCACTTTTCTTGCTGGACTTTTTCTTTGACTTCGCAGCTTTTTGTGCCGCCTTGGGTTTTTTTGCTGTTTCCGTCGCTGGCGCGGCGTCTACTGACACGTCTGTTGCAGCTTCAACGTCCGACATTCTGTTTCGAGTATCTTACACACACAAGCACAAACACAAAAACCGTATCCAAACTGTAAATTCAATACCAAAGCACGCTACACAAATTATATATATAGCTTACGCGCGGACCTAATAGAAAGCACCAAACTCGGCAGCGATCCCGGTAATCAAAATGTCGATTCTGTGCTTTCATTATGCGCTATAATTGAACATTTTTAACGACGAGAGCACTGTTTTGCATACACGCTATTACACATTGATAGTTTGATGTCTGATCCGTGTTTTAAGACTATTAAACAACTTAATCGTGGTAAACTAGCGCGGTACGCAGGCGTTATATGGGACACCGGTCACGCCGGTCTGGGTCAAGTTTATGGCTGAAAATGTTAATTTATAAGTAATTTGGTAACAATAAACAGTTTCCTTGTTACGGTATATTGCTGAGATATTCAGTAACACCCCTCATCAACGATAGCTTTGCAGTGCACGTCTTTGTCGCATAAATAAATTATTTACAACGGCACCCAAAGCACACGGAAACTGCCATCCACAATATAAGGAACAAATGAATAACATATTTTTTTGCTATTTATAGGATGCAATTCCTGTCTGTGTGCAAATTTGACATACTAGAAATAAATCAGTAAATGATGCTGGTTTATTCGTATTTATATAAGTCGAAACACTGCCAAATTTAAAGTTATCAGAAAGGTCTTCGCGAAATTAAAAAAAAATCACCGTGACCTCACCGCTCGCATCAGTAAGTAAAAATTAACATTCGATACAGATAAATGTATCAGTGTTATTTATTTGTAGTGTTTTTATATTTTTTACACATTTCTTATGCTCTATTTAATGTATTTACAATGACAAAATGAATATATGTCTTTAGTTTAAACGCAATTATCATTGTCAGGATATGTCGAACTATGATCAAGGGACATAATTCTGGGTCACACACCTATAATGGAATGAATAAGTGTAAACATTCATGTATAATTACATGAAAATACAATATATAAATCGAGAAAAAAATAAGACGTGGTTAAAGTCATACGTTAATCCCATAAATTGCATAAACTGCAACTGACCGACCGAATCAAAGAATAAGCTTTTCACGAAGATCTTTTCTTCATTTTTTACCCCGTTAAATTACGTTCTTATTATTATATACAGATCAGGATATTTTAAAACAAATTTAGTAGAAATTCTTATATCTTAACATCATGCGAATGTTGCTTTTCTACATGGGTCGGTGTCGTTAAAACTAACCTATTTATAATGTAAACATCGCGTTTAGGTTTTATCTTTGTTTACATATTATACGGAAGTAGGTCACCGGATGAATAAATTATGCACAATGAAGTACGCGGACTGGTATCCATGTTGGAGAGGACGTTTATCCGCGTGTGCTCGCCAGAATAACTAAGCCAATGTGTTTTGATTTTTTATGCGAATATAGTTACAAATCTAGTGTAAACGTTACAACAGGCATCATTAGTTTATTTAAAAAAGCTGTTAATGCGATTTACACTTATATTAATGAGTATTTACAGCCAAAACGGCAAATAAATGACAAAATTCCTACAGAAACGATATTTGGTATATGAATTATATAACATATATGTAACAACATAGTAAAAGTAAAGAAAAGTATCATGATGCGAAATATCTATTTTGGGGGAAAAAGTTGAAAAATATAAACGAAATCGTGAATTACAGGAATCCGCCCATAACATCAACACTATTCATCTGAAGAGGACAAAACTTGGTATGACAGTAGATAAGTACACTATAGAAAATACTACTCATTACCTATTGAAAATATATCATTATTTTCACACACCATTTCATTTTAATAGATGTTGTCATACTTTCTCATAAGTAGTCGAGTTGATTAAGGAATCGAGTTAAATAAGGAGTTGAGTTGAATAAGGAATCGAGTTAAATAAAGAATCAAATTGAATAAGGCGTCGAGTTGAATAGGTAGTCAAGTTAAATAAGGAGCCGAGTTGAATAACGAGTTGAGTTAGATAAGAATCGAGTTGAATAAGTAGTCGAGTTGAATAATTACAAGCTGAATAATAATTCGAGCTGAATGAATAGTCGAGTTAAACAAGTAGTCGAGTTAAATAAAGAGTTGAACTGAATAAGTAGATGAGATAAATAAGGCGACAAATTGAATACGAAGTCGAGTTATATAAGGAGTCGAGTTTAATAAGAAAATGAGTTGAATAAGGAGCAGAGTTGAAAAAGGTGTCGAGTTGAATAAGTAGTCAAGTTGAATAAGAAGTTGAGTTGAATAATTTGTTGAGTTGAATAAGCAGTCAAGTTGAAAAAGGACTAGAGTTAAATAAGAATCAAGCTGAATAAGGAGGAGAGTTGAATTCGGAATCGAGTTAAATAAGAAGTCGAGTTAAACAAGAAGTCGAGTTATATAAGGAGTCGAGTTGAATAAGGAGTTGAGTTGAATAATGAGTTCAATTAAAAAAGAGTCGAGTTGAATAAGGAGTCTTGTTAGATAAGGAGTTGAGGTAAATAAGGAGTCGAGTTGAATAAGAAGTCAAGTTAAATAAGAAGATAGATTAAATAAGGAGTTGAGCTGAATAAGTAGTCGAGTTGAATAAGGAGTAGAGTTGAAAATAGATTCGAGTTAAATAAGAATCGAGCTGAATAAGGAGGGCAAGTCAACAAGTAACGAAATACCGGGTGATAGGTGTTATTTGTACGACGTAAACTTCTTATGAAAGTCAGTCCTTTTTCAAGTATGAACTGTTTTGCAAAACACATTTCCGGACACGCTGCACCCACTTCTGATACATGTCACGATATCGTGATGAATCATAGGTCTTATCATAACATAACATAACATAACATATATTTTATTATTATAGTCTCACCTCTATCACATTACAATCATAAATGTATAAAACATTGACAAATATAAATAGTGAAGTTAAGAGTGGCTCTTTACAGAGCTATGAGAGACTAAGTGTTACTTTTCTACAAGTATACATTTAAAATCCACAAATATATATATATAAAAATAAAACAGAAACATCTTCTACATTCATTTAGGCTAAAAAAGAAAAGAGCAGAAAAAACAAAAACATAATAAAACATCATTTAGATTGACTATTAAAATTATATACAGTTTAAGTATATCTTTACATTTTATCAGATTTACAAATAAAAAAAGTAGAATTTTATTCTAAAAAATATCAATAATTGTTAAAAAATCAATTATTACGAATTTAAATCAATTATATAAAATAGTTTTTCTATGTTTTAAAATATCGAAGCAGATTTTGGCAGATAATCTTATTACTTTTTCATCTTTACAGCTTAGCATATAATGTAATTTTTCTTGAATTGTTAAACTTCTAAACTCAGTATTCTCCATGCTTATTTTATCTAAATAGCTATTTCTAATATCCTCATATATTGGACAGGATAGTAATACATGTTCTTCATCTTCGATAGTGTTTATACAGTGGAAACACTTTCTCTCTTCAGCAGGCAATCTTTCATAACGGCCAGTTTCTATACGAATTGGAGCTACTCCGCATCGAAATTTTGAATAAGCACTGCGATGAAATCGAGGCATCAAACAATTAACATAACCTTCAACTTTATATTCAGTTTTAAAACATTTATATAGACGTAATTTATTTCTACCATTGCCTTGACGTGCATTTTCCCTATTAATGTCATTAATCCAATCACTTTTTAATTGTTCAGATTTAAATATAAACAGTATGTCTTTTAAATAAGTTATGTGTCCACGGTTGAGTAATTGGTAATTAATATTTGCTTCCTCAAACATCGAGTGAACTCTAAAGTTCCAGTTTTTACAATATTTGCCAGCATTTGTAGTTGACCATAATTAAGTCTATTTCCATCCATTAGAAACAATCTAGACCATTGGGTCACTGTAGTCCTCCATTGTTTCGCTAGTGATTGCTCCCAGCCTGTGTCACCGAGCACTCCGGCATTTGGCGTGTATCGCCCTACCCCGAGAAAGAATCTGGCTGCACGTAGCTGCACAGTTTTGATACAAGCGTGTTGCTTACTTCCCCATATGGCAGTCCCATAATTGATTGTGCTCCACACCATGGTATCGTGTAGTTTCGTGTATGTTCCAAATGGTAAGCCTCCAAACGATTTAAACTTAGAAATGACAAGACTTAGTGCTCTATTTGCTGATTTAGCCACATGTTTGGCCATCTCATCATAGTTTAAATGCTCTGTTAAAAACAGCCCTAAGTATTTATATCTATCAACTATTTGTAATAATTTGTCGCCACAGTTGAACGCTTGCTCTGTTCTTGATTTTGCGTTTGGCCGGAAGTGAATAACGTTGGATTTTTCTTCATTTATTGTCATTTTGTTGACCTCGCACCATATATTAAGTTCATCAAGCATTATTTGTAGATCGTTTTCAGATGAAGCCAGTATAATTAAATCGTCGGCGTACAGAAGAACGGACACTTTTTCATCGTTAACGTTAATACCTCTATTGAGAGCGTTTATCTTTTCAACAAGATCGTTGATATAAAGATTAAATAAAATAGTTGACAAATTACAGCCTTGTTTCAATCCACAGTTAACAGAGAACCAGTTTGTTTTCATCCCATTAATACGTACACAGCATCTTACACCGTCATATAAAGATTGTATTGCTGTAAACATACGGCCTGATAGCCAAAGATCCTTTAATTTTTTAAAAAGCAGTCTCCTGTTGATTGCGTCATAAGCTTTCCTAAAGTCTATAAAGGCTGCGAATGTAGATACACGTTTTAATTTTCTGGTTTCAATAATTTGTGTTAAAGATAGTATATGATCCGTTGTGCTACGCCCTTTTCTGAACCCGTTTTGTTCGTCATTTATAATTTCGTTTTCACGTTCCCAGCGTGTTAGAATTCACGTTCATTCAAAACATTACAATATAATTTGTAAATAGCCGGTGTTATATGGATACCGCGATATGACATCGGGTTGCGAGCATCAGATGTTGAAGATTTCGGGATAGGGTTGATTATTCCTTGCTTCCATATGTTCGGGATTTGTCCAAGTGTAAAACACTTGTTAAAAAGTGCGCATAATACGTTTCTTAAATTAGAATTTCTAAGTACTTCTGCTGGTACCTGATCGATTCCTTCTGATTTGTTTGCTTTCATACGCCTTGCTGCTGAAACAATTTCAGCTATTGAAATACTCTCATCGAAATATGGTGGATTATTTCTATTGATGTCAATCCCTTCATTTTCATTTTCTTCGTCTCTTTCTTCGCCACACTGAGGATTTAGTAAAGTTTCAAAATCTGATTTCCACCTTTCAAGGACATCATTTGTGTTAGAACTGATGCTACCATCGGTGTTAACTATTTCCATTGGAATTACTTTCCTTCTCTCTTGACCGATCCCGATTTTACCGATTTCTTTCCAGAATAAGGTTTGGTTATTACAATCTAATTTGTCTATGTCTATTTGTTTCCCTCTTAAGTATAGTCTTTTTGTACGTTGAACTTGTTGGTTGAATATTTTTCTTTTATCAATGAACGCTTAATTTCTTTCTTCGATTAGTATTATTCCTTAACATCTCTTTTTCTGCATCACATTGGGCGTTCCATAATTCTGTCAGATTGCTTGTCCACCATGGTTTTTTAATTTTCCGCTTTTTACTACTTCGACCTATTTGAATTTTTACTGTTTTATGTTGTAAAGTAGTATTCATCTCCTCTTTAATAGTTCCCATAAGGGATATATATACTTTATCCAATTCCTCTTGATTCTCAACATTTCTTTCTATTGTAGCTATATGTTCATTCAATATGTGTTCACAGGAATTTAAAAAGTGAGCAGGTATCTCACGTTCATATTTTTCATAACTGATAGTTGGTAAGGGTTTCTCATCAGATCTATTAACTATCTTATTTCCTTCAATCGTAATATTCCACAACAAAACAGAGTGGTCTGGATGTGATGTTGGTGAGTCTACAGTGTTGAATATGTTTGCATGTTTCACTAGATCTGACGTTAGTTTAACCTCAAAATCACTGCATTTAGGAAGATGTTCATACGGTGTGACACAGTAATCCACTACAGATGTGCCTTGGGGTCCTATGAAAGTGAAGTTGTTGTTTTTAAAATTTCGTCCGTTTACTATACTACAATTTGAATCAATTAAAAAGTCACAGAAGCGTTCACCTTCTTTATTATGTGTGAAATCTATTACATTTCTCTCTGGAATAGAGTGTACTCCAGCAATAAAGTCATCTAAATCTCCGCAGCGGCTATTGAAGTCCCCACATAAGTAAAAGAAATCATCCTTACATTGCGAATGTATTTGGTATAACAAAGTATCGAAAAATTCACCATGATCTATGTTTCTGGTTGAGTCAGACGGAGGTAAATAACAAACACAGCAATAAAATGTTTTTCCGCCGTTTAACGATGAGAACTTTAACCAAAGGATGCCCTCAAATGTATCGTCTATAATATTAACGTCTTATGACTTTTCAACTCTTGTACTTACAAAGCATCCAACTCCTCCTGAACCTTTCTTTGCCTTTTAATGCATATTTGGTCTATTTTGCCCATACCACGTATATCCCGACATTAATAATTTATCATTCCCTTTTAAGTGGGTTTCAGCAATTCCGATGATATCAATGTTCAGCAATTCTAAGCAGCGTGACCTTAGAAAATGACTTTCAGACTCCACGTTACAGTTCCAACCCCGTACATTCCAAAATCCGCATCTGTATTAATTACGGTATGTTTCATGTCTAGCTGATCTGTATTGCTGTTGGTGGTTGCTTCGTCGTTCAGGATAATGTCCATATGATTGTTCTTTTAGGTGTTCGTTATGACGTTGGTTTTGGCGTTCGTCGCGACGCTGGTTTTGATTTTCATGCTGACGTTGGTTTTGACGATTATCATAGAGCTCGCATTGTCTACCAGCTTGAGAAAAATATTGATGTTCCTTTGGATACGTGTTTCGCCCTTGTTCGTTTTGACGACGTCTTCCTTGGTTCAGTATTTGTGACGTACGTGTATCGCTAGTAATATGACGTCTGTTGTAATTTGTTGAATATTGATTGCGCTCCGAAACATAAACTCTGGAACCTTTAATATGGAGTTTTTCTTTTACGAGAGTATTCACTATCGTATGCAAATTATCCGTCAAATGTCTTTGGTAATAAGGCATATTGTGTTCTATATAGATGTGTTTATATCTACTACTATTTCTTAATGTTCTTTTCTCTTTCATAATTAGTTCTTTTTCTTCCAAAGATCTAATTGTGGCGATAACTATTCCTGGTTTAGATCTGGATTTACTTTCTTTTCTTTCAGCTGCACGTACTTTAACATTTTTCACTTTTAAGTAATCTATTACAGTATTCACTCTCTCGAGTACGTTCTCGTTGTCTTTTGCTTCTAGATTCTTAATAACAATACTTCGTTTTCTCACATCTTCAGTTTCGTCGACTATGTTTAAAGTTTTATTTTCTATTGCTTTCACACGTTCAATTAACGCATCGATTTCATCACCAATTTCTTCTTTTACGGTTGAGATAACCGTTTTCTCTACTCTCTCAATGCTTCTAAGATTGACGGTCACCTTTTCATTTGTAGTTTTCATTTCTTTTTCAAACACTGATCTAGCTTTTTTGTCTATGTCCTTATCTATAGATTTTAACACTCTCTCTTCAACCTTTTTAGCTAAGCCCTCAACTCTTGCATAAAATTCAGACCTTATAGATAAAATTTGTTCTTGTATTTTTAAAATTGCAGCTTTATTGCTTTTATCTATTTCATCAATCTTACGTTCTATTCCAAGTTTCATTTCCGACATTGCTTCCAGTATCACTGTCGTATCCGATGTATTGTTAAGGGCTGCAGTCAGAGTTTCTGTTTTTGCAAAATCACTGGTAGTCATTTGTGTGTCGGTAGCGTTTGCATGTGTGATGTTACGTTGGAATGAACTTTCTGTGTCTTCTAATTTCGTAGCATCTTTGGATTGTTTTCCCTTTTTATTGATTTTGTCAGTAGTTTGTTTCTTTGAACAATGCTTATTTGGTTTATTTAACCACAGAACGTACGCTCAGACACAGATCCGGGAGGTCCTGACAGCGCCACGACGATCGAGACAAAGAAAAAGTCGTACGGGGAACGCTATTTTGGTAGTAGGGTGCGTGTTTGAGTATTTCAAAGCCTAAGGAATGGATCGTTATCAGCGTATCGCTCCAGTTGGTTAACACGGATAACCTGGATAAATGCTATAATTTGAATAATTACGTATAATATATAGGCCTACCATGCATAGTATTTTAGTATTTATTATACATCATAATAGCTCAATTATTTTAGTTGTATAGAGTTGGAAATATAGTAATAACTTGTGACAGTACTCACCCATGACAGTGCAATCATTGGGCACGGCGTGTTGCAGTAGGAGGTCATCGTCGTCAAAAAAGATCATAAATTTCTTCGCAGTTCTGTATGTCCGGATCTTCGATGGGCGGAGATGTTATATGCTTCCAGACAATCAGTTCACGTTAGATTCAGGTTCATACAAATACAACCAAGTATCATTAGTTATTGTGGTGCGGCTAAAAAATTTTCCCCATTACACTCGTAACGCTCAATAAAGGCGGTTGATACAAAGACCCGTTGCTTTCTCGTGGTCCTTTGATAGGCGACCACGCGTTGCAACTATCATGCAGCAACCTTACTCATATTTAATATGCTTGTCACTGACCGATAACGTGACGTCCATTTTTTTCACTGTAGAAATTCGCACTTGTTATTTCAAAACAACGCTCAATAGTATAAGTATTTTTCTTGGGTGTGACGTGCGGTTGGAAAATTCCGTCCCGAAGGATGACAGGTGTTGGCGGTAACAAAACAGAGAAGGTTAGGATACGCCCGCGGTGGGAGTTGTTGATAAAAATCCACAACCTGTAAAATAAGCAGAAACCCTTGTCCGGTACGCACATGATCTGAAATGATATTTGCTGTTATTTCATAACGTTTAGACTATATTGAAGAAGTTATTTGCTTTCTAAAGCAATTCGTTTTTTCAGTGACGTCTCATTTCGTATTACTACCGTGACTTATGCATGAACTAACCAATCACTGAAAGTTGGTTTGATATTTTATGACAATAAAATAGTTGATGATCTATGCAATGATAGTGTTATGCGGCAAATTTCAGTGAAATTTGTTTATAATATTTGTTTTGAATCATGGAAAAAGACGACAAATTTTATTTAAATTTGTTTATAATATTTTTGAATAACTGAAAATTGTTTCGTACGGTAAACTTTGATTTGAGTATTTTAAATATCGAACTAGAAAAGTTTAAGTGTTATGCGGCAAATTTCAGTGAAATTTGTTTATAATATTTGTTTTGAATCATGGAAAAAGAAGACAAATTTTATTTAAATTTGTTTATAATATTTTTGAATAACTGAAAATTGTGTCGTACGGTAAACTTTGATTTGAGTATTTTGAATAATAAACTCGTAATTTTAACATTAGTGATAAACTTTTCTAGTTCGATATTTACATTTTTTGAATATTTTCGCAGCTTGTCGAACATACTAATCGGATCACTTAATCACTTAAACAAGGGTTCAATTTTAGCGATAGAGTCTTGATTTAAAGCAATTATCCGCAAGTGTTTTGACTGGAAGAGCTTGGCCGGATATAAATAATCAGTTTAATCAAAGGTAGTCGATACACGTAAATTGATGTAACAACATGTTATAGATGTACAAAATTAGGGTTTCCTGGGATTAGTTTAAGCCTAATCGCATTATTTTTATGTAGATACCCCTTTTTCGCAGCTAATACGCTATGAAATGATTGGTCAAGAAATCACCCCTAATTAATATACAGCATTTCATTGGCTTAAACTGACAGGACACTTTTCATTATATAAGGTACCTTATTCCAGGTCCAGTCACTTAACATCTGTGACTCGTTTTATTAAATTGTGTAATAAAGTTTTATTGGACTAGAAAAGGACCTCTTTTTATCTTTTTAGGATCACCCCATTATTACCGTGCTAACGGCACAACAATATCATTGGTTTGCTTCAGTGTGACGTCCTCAGTATGAAATTGTCAGGGTGTCCTATTACATTTGGTACATACCCTGTACGAGGCGAACATGGGTTATTATTCTGTTGAATATCAAGTAGGTTTATATAACTTGTGCACATAAATAAAGACGATCTAAGTTAACAATTGAGAGAGAGTTGATAATTTTCTCACCAATATGAACTGAGAAACTGACTTCGACATACATTTTTGACGGACATAAATGTACGGACTGAGGAACGTATACCCGGACGCGTATCATCTCATCGTTGACTTAATTAAATACTTCCCAATCAGCCAGTTTAGGTGTACATTTAAAAGAAATGGATTTTTCGCCTCATTGCCACCAATAAGGAAGTAAAGAATACTGCACGCATTCTTTGTAAGTATGCTTAAACGTCCGTAATACGATACCCAATACAAGGTGTATTGAATACATTAACTTTACTCCAGCCAATCCAGCTACTGGTAAATGTATGTTTATATTTAAGAGTATCTAGATTTAGTTTCACACGTTAAGTCTTGTATACAGTTATTCAATTAAACATACACACATCGATATATAGATAATGGTACCTTGAGTCTCTTGCACCTATTACGGAATGAATAAAAGGACCACCAGTTTGTGTTTGAAATTAAAGATATTGATATTGATAATGAGACGTATGTTTATGGATTAGGAAGTTCACAGTTATATCACTGAAGGATTAATTTATATTCATACAAGACATGCTGTCGTATCTTAGGGATGCAATTATTTTAAATACCGATAATCATTCAAGAGAGCTGGACCCGATTAGCTCAGTCAGTTACGCGTCAGACTATCAATCCAGGGGTCATGAGTTCGAATCCCCCGACCGGCAACAGTCCCTGTGAGTATTGATATATGACATTGTGTCTCACTATCATTCGTCTCTCAGACAGTCCTCTGTTAGACCAACTATGCCAAAATACATGGCAGTGACCAGCTTGTCTTTTACCATTTTCGAAAGTCTGATGGCGCTCCTTCATTTTTACAATTATTCCCATTTATGGTAATGTATCACTACACATCTTTAAACTAGTCAAAGATTTCTCGAATATTACATTTTCTGAATGGAATGTCAACCTATATTAACTATCATTTCCCCATGAACCACAAATTAAAACTAAGACAACTTGTGTGTTGTTCTTTAACTTACTTGACAGTATAACAAAACGTATATAGATAAACATTTTATTTGACGTAAATATTTCTTGTCATTTACAGTACATTCAGCTAATGTAAACGAGCTTCTGTGTTAGAAAGACATGTGTCACATGTTTGGTATTTTATGCGAAAAAGCAAAATAAATTTCGAAATTGTATGTTTGAGTATAGTTGGATGTGTATGGATCTTCACTAAGATAATCAATAAAAAATACCACAGTCACATCAGCTGTATTTCAATAACGCGCACCACAGTATCATAAGCTGTATTTTCAATAACGCGCACCACAGTAACATCAGCTGTATTTAAATAACGTTCATCACAGTAACATCAGCTGTATTTCAATAACGCGCACCACAGTATCATAAGCTGTATTTTCAATAACGCGCACCACAGTATCATAAGCTGTATTTTAATAACGTTCATCACAGTAACATCAGCTGTATTTCAATAACGCACACCACAGTAACATCAGCTGTTTTTCAATAACGCGCACCACAGTAACATCAGCTGTATTTAAATAACTAACACCACGGTCACATCAGCTGTATTTTAATAACGTGCACCACAGTAATATCAGCTGTATTTCAATAACTAACACCACAATAACATCAGCTGTATTTCAATAACTAACACCACAGTCACATCAGCTGTATTTTAATAACGTGCACCACAGTCACATCAGCTGTATTTCAATAACGCGCACCACAGTAACATCAGCTGTATTTCAATAACTAACACCACAGTAACATCAGCTGTATTTTAATAACGTGCACCACAGTCACATCAGCTGTATTTCAATAACGCGCACCACAGTATCATAAGCTGTATTTCAATAACTAACACCACAGTCACATCAGCTGTATTTCAATAACGCGCACCACAGTAACATCAGCTGTATTTCAATAACTAACACCACAGTCACATCAGCTGTATTTCAATAACGCGCACCACAGTAACATCAGCTGTATTTCAATAACTAACACCACAGTAACATCAGCTGTATTTCAATAACTAACACCACGGTCACATCAGCTGTATTTCAATAACGCGCACCACAGTATCATAAGCTGTATTTTAATAACGTTCATCACAGTAACATAAGCTGTATTTCAATAACGCACACCACAGTAACATCAGCTGTTTTTCAATAACGCGCACCACAGTAACATCAGCTGTATTTCAATAACTAACACCACGGTCACATCAGCTGTATTTCAATAACGTGCGCCACAGTAATATCAGCTGTATTTCAATAACTAACACCACAGTAACATCAGCTGTATTTTAATAACGTGCACCACAGTAATATCAGCTGTATTTCAATAACTAACACCACAGTAACATCAGCTGTATTTCAATAACTAACACCACGGTCACATCAGCTGTATTTCAATAACGCGCCACAGTAACATCAGCTGTATTTCAATAACTAACACCACAGTAACATCAGCTGTATTTCAATAACTAACACCACAGTAACATCAGCTGTATTTTAATAACGTGCACCACAGTAATATCAGCTGTATTTCAATAACTAACACCACAGTAACATCAGCTGTATTTCAATAACTAACACCACGGTCACATCAGCTGTATTTCAATAACGCGCCACAGTAACATCAGCTGTATTTCAATAACGTGCATCACAGTAACATCAGCTGTATTTCAATAACTAACACCACGGTCACATCAGCTGTATTTCAATAACGCGCCACAGTAACATCAGCTGTATTTCAATAACTAACACCACAGTAACATCAGCTGTATTTCAATAACTAACACCACAATAACATCAGCTGTATTTCAATAACGTGCGCCACAGTAATATCAGCTGTATTTCAATAACTAACACCACAGTAACATCAGCTGTATTTCAATAACGTGCGCCACAGTAATATCAGCTGTATTTCAATAACTAACACCACAATAACATCAGCTGTATTTCAATAACGTGCACCACAGTAATATCAGCTGTATTTCAATAACTAACACCACAGTAACATCAGCTGTATTTTAATAACGTGCACCACAGTAATATCAGCTGTATTTCAATAACTAACACCACAGTAACATCAGCTGTATTTCAATAACTAACACCACAGTAACATCAGCTGTATTTCAATAACGTGCGCCACAGTAATATCAGCTGTATTTCAATAACTAACACCACAGTAACATCAGCTGTATTTTAATAACGTGCACCACAGTAATATCAGCTGTATTTCAATAACTAACACCACGGTCACATCAGCTGTATTTCAATAACGTGCACCACAGTAATATCAGCTGTATTTCAATAACTAACACCACAGTCACATCAGCTGTATTTTAATAACGTGCACCACAGTTATATCAGATGTATTTCAATAACTAACACCACAGTCACATCAGCTGTATTTCAATAACGTGCGCCACAGTAACATAAGCTGTATTTTAATAACGTGCACCACAGTAATATCAGCTGTATTTCAATAACTAACACCACAGTCACATCAGCTGTATTTCAATAACGTGCGCCACAGTAACATAAGCTGTATTTTAATAACGTGCACCACAGTAATATCAGCTGTATTTCAATAACTAACACCACAGTCACATCAGCTGTATTTTAATAACGTGCACCACAGTAATATCAGATGTATTTCAATAACTAACACCACAGTCACATCAGCTGTATTTCAATAACTAACACCACAGTAACATCAGCTGTATTTTAATAACGTGCACCACAGTAATATCAGCTGTATTTCAATAACTAACACCACAGTCACATCAGCTGTATTTCAATAACTAACACCACAGTAACATCAGCTGTATTTCAATAACGTGCGCCACAGTAATATCAGCTGTATTTCAATAACGTGCGCCACAGTAACATAAGCTGTATTTCAATAACTAACACCACAGTAACATCAGCTGTATTTCAATAACTAACACCACAGTCACATCAGCTGTATTTCAATAACTAACACCACAGTAACATCAGCTGTATTTCAATAACGTGCGCCACAGTAATATCAGCTGTATTTCAATAACTAACACCACGGTCACATCAGCTGTATTTCAATAACGTGCACCACAGTAACATCAGCTGTATTTCAATAACTAACACCACAATAACATCAGCTGTATTTCAATAACGTGCGCCACAGTAATATCAGCTGTATTTCAATAACTAACACCACGGTCACATCAGCTGTATTTCAATAACGTGCACCACAGTAACATCAGCTGTATTTCAATAACTAACACCACAATAACATCAGCTGTATTTCAATAACGTGCGCCACAGTAATATCAGCTGTATTTCAATAACTAACACCACGGTCACATCAGCTGTATTTCAATAACGTGCACCACAGTAACATCAGCTGTATTTCAATAACTAACACCACAGTCACATCAGCTGTATTTCAATAACTAACACCACAATAACATCAGCTGTATTTCAATAACGTGCGCCACAGTAATATCAGCTGTATTTCAATAACTAACACCACGGTCACATCAGCTGTATTTCAATAACGTGCACCACAGTAATATCAGCTGTATTTCAATACCTAACACCACAGTAACATCAGCTGTATTTCAATAACGTTCATCACAGTAACATCAGCTGTATTTCAATAACTAACACCACAATAATATCAGCTGTATTTCAATAACTAACACCACAGTCACATCAGCTGTATTTCAATAACGTGCACCACAGTAACATCAGCTTTATTTCAATAACTAACACCACGGTCACATCAGCTGTATTTCAATAACTAACACCACAGTAACATCAGCTGTATTTCAATAACTAACACCACGGTCACATCATCTGTATTCCAATAACTAACACCACAATAACATCAGCTGTATTTCAATAACTAACACCACAGTAACATCAGCTGTATTTCAATAACTAACACCACAATAACATCAGCTGTATTTCAATAACTAACACCACAATAACATCAGCTGTATTTCAATAACGCGCACCACAGTAACATCAGCTGTATTTCAATAACTAACACCACGGTCACATCAGCTGTATTTCAATAACTAACACCACAATAACATCAGCTGTATTTCAATAACGTGCACCACAGTAATATCAGCTGTATTTCAATAACTAACACCACAATAACATCAGCTGTATTTCAATAACGTGCGCCACAGTAATATCAGCTGTATTTCAATAACTAACACAACGGTCACATCAGCTTATTTCAATAACATGCACCACAGTAACATCAGCTGTATTTCAATAACTAACACCACGGTCACATCAGCTGTATTTCAATAACGTGCATCACAGTAACATCAGCTGTATTTCAATAACTAACACCACGGTCACATCAGCTGTATTTCAATAACGTGCACCACAGTAACATCAGCTGTATTGCAATAACTAACACCACGGTCACATCAGCTGTATTTCAATAACGTTCATCAGAGTAATATCAGCTGTATTTCAATAACTAACACCACGGTCACATCAGCTGTATTTCAATAACGTGCACCACAGTAACATCAGCTGTATTTCAATAACGTGCACCACAGTAACATCAGCTGTATTTCAATAACTAACACCACAATAACATCAGCTGTATTTCAATAACTAACACCACAGTAACATCAGCTGTATTTCAATAACTAACACCACGGTCACATCAGCTGTATTTCAATAACTAACACCACAATAACATCAGCTTATTTCAATAACGTGCACCACAGTAATATCAGCTGTATTTCAATAACTAACACCACAATAACATCAGCTGTATTTCAATAACGTGCGCCACAGTAATATCAGCTGTATTTCAATAACTAACACAACGGTCACATCAGCTTATTTCAATAACGTGCACCACAGTAACATCAGCTGTATTTCAATAACTAACACCACGGTCACATCAGCTGTATTTCAATAACGTGCACCACAGTAACATCAGCTGTATTTCAATAACTAACACCACGGTCACATCAGCTGTATTTCAATAACGTGCACCACAGTAACATCAGCTGTATTTCAATAACTAACACCACGGTCACATCAGCTGTATTTCAATAACGTGCACCACAGTAACATCAGCTGTATTTCAATAACTAACACCACGGTCACATCAGCTGTATTTCAATAACGTGCACCACAGTAACATCAGCTGTATTTCAATAACTAACACCACGGTCACATCAGCTGTATTTCAATAACGTGCACGACAGTAACATCAGCTGTATTTCAATAACTAACACCACAATAACATCAGCTGTATTTCAATAACTAACACCACGGTCACATCAGCTGTATTTCAATTACGTTCATCACAGTAACATCAGCTGTATTTCAATAACTAACACCACGGTCACATCAGCTGTATTTCAATAACGTGCACCACAGTAACATCAGCTGTATTTCAATAACTAACACCACGGTCACATCAGCTGTATTTCAATAACTAACACCACAGTAACATCAGCTGTATTTCAATAACTAACACCACGGTCACATCAGCTGTATTTCAATAACGTTCATCACAGTAACATCAGCTGTATTTCAATAACTAACACCACGGTCACATCAGCTGTATTTCAATAACGTGCACCACAGTAACATCAGCTGTATTTCAATAACTAACACCACGGTCACATCAGCTGTATTTCAATAACGTGCACGACAGTAACATCAGCTGTATTTCAATAACTAACACCACGGTCACATCAGCTGTATTTCAATAACTAACACCACAATAACATCAGCTGTATTTCAATAACGTGCACCACAGTAATATCAGCTGTATTTCAATAACTAACACCACGGTCACATCAGCTGTATTTCAATAACGTTCATCACAGTAACATCAGCTGTATTTCAATAACTAACACCACAGTAACATCAGCTGTATTTCAATAATGTGCACCACAGTAACATCAGCTGTATTTCAATAACTAACACCACGGTCACATCAGCTGTATTTCAATAACGTTCATCACAGTAACATAAGCTGTATTTCAATAACTAACACCACGGTCACATCAGCTGTATTTCAATAACGTGCACCACAGTAACATCAGCTGTATTTCAATAACTAACACCACGGTCACATCAGCTGTATTTCAATAACGTGCACGACAGTAACATCAGCTGTATTTCAATAACTAACACCACAATAACATCAGCTGTATTTCAATAACGCGCGCCACAGTAACATCAGCTGTATTTCAATAACTAACACCACGGTCACATCAGCTGTATTTCAATAACTAACACCACAGTAACATCAGCTGTATTTCAATAACGCGCCACAGTAACATAAGCTGTATTTCAATAACTAACACCACAGTAACATCAGCTGTATTTCAATAACGTTCACCATAGTAACATAAGCTGTATTTCAATAACGCACACCACGGTCACATCAGCTGTATTTCAATAAAGCGCACCACAGTAACATCAGCTGTATTTCAATAACGCGTGCCACAGTAACATCAGCTGTATTTCAATAACTAACACCACAGTAACATCAGCTGTATTTCAATAACTAACACCACAGTAACATCAGCTGTATTTCAATAACGCGCCACAGTAACATAAGCTGTATTTCAATAACTAACACCACAGTAACATCAGCTGTATTTCAATAACGTTCACCATAGTAACATAAGCTGTATTTCAATAACGCGCGCCACAGTAACATCAGCTGTATTTCAATAACGCGCGCCACAGTAACATCAGCTGTATTTCAATAACTAACACCACAGTCACATCAGCTGTATTTCAATAACTAACACCACAGTAATATCAGCTGTATTTCAATAACGTGCGCCACAGTAATATCAGCTGTATTTCAATAACTAACACCACAATAACATCAGCTGTATTTCAATAACTAACACCACAGTCACATCAGCTGTATTTCAATAACGTGCGCCACAGTAATATCAGCTGTATTTCAATAACTAACACCACAATAACATCAGCTGTATTTCAATAACGCGCGCCACAGTAACATCAGCTGTATTTCAATAACTAACACCACGGTCACATCAGCTGTATTTCAATAACTAACACCACAGTAACATCAGCTATATTTCAATAACGCGCCACAGTAACATAAGCTGTATTTCAATAACTAACACCACAGTAACATCAGCTGTATTTCAATAACGTTCACCATAGTAACATAAGCTGTATTTCAATAACGCACACCACGGTCACATCAGCTGTATTTCAATAAAGCGCACCACAGTAACATCAGCTGTATTTCAATAACGCGCGCCACAGTAACATCAGCTGTATTTCAATAACTAACACCACAGTAACATCAGCTGTATTTCAATAACTAACACCACAGTAACATCAGCTGTATTTCAATAACGCGCCACAGTAACATAAGCTGTATTTCAATAACTAACACCACAGTAACATCAGCTGTATTTCAATAACGTTCACCATAGTAACATAAGCTGTATTTCAATAACGCGCGCCACAGTAACATCAGCTGTATTTCAATAACGCGCGCCACAGTAACATCAGCTGTATTTCAATAACTAACACCACAGTCACATCAGCTGTATTTCAATAACTAACACCACAGTAACATCAGCTGTATTTCAATAACGTGCGCCACAGTAATATCAGCTGTATTTCAATAACTAACACCACGGTCACATCAGCTGTATTTCAATAACTAACACCACAGTAACATCAGCTGTATTTCAATAACGCGCGCCACAGTAACATCAGCTGTATTTCAATAACTAACACAACGGTCACATCAGCTGTATTTCAATAACGTGCACCACAGTAACATCAGCTGTATTTCAATAACTAACACCACAATAACATCAGCTGTATTTCAATAACTAACACCACAGTAACATCAGCTGTATTTCAATAACGCGCCACAGTAACATAAGCTGTATTTCAATAACTAACACCACAGTAACATCAGCTGTATTTCAATAACGTTCACCATAGTAACATAAGCTGTATTTCAATAACGCGCGCCACAGTAACATCAGCTGTATTTCAATAACGCGCGCCACAGTGACATCAGCTGTATTTCAATAACTAACACCACAGTAACATCAGCTGTATTTCAATAACGCGCCACAGTAACATAAGCTGTATTTCAATAACTAACACCACAGTAACATCAGCTGTATTTCAATAACGTTCACCATAGTAACATAAGCTGTATTTCAATAACGCGCGCCACAGTAACATCAGCTGTATTTCAATAACGCACACCACAGTAACACCAACTTACATCGTAAGTGTGTAAACACATTAATTCCGGCCATTTTATGAATAAGGGAGGTAATATTTTACACTGTAATTTAGTAACAAGCATGGGGACATCTATTTTTTATTTTATTTTCTGATATGGTTTGTTATAGTGCCTCATTTTAGAAAGAATGAATCAATTCTACGCGTTAGAACTTTTTTATTTTTGATTAGTGTAAAATTGCAATATTTGTGGCCAAATTTATAATCAAAGCAATTTATGAAAATCATTGTATAAAAGGTGAAACCCAAAATAGCATCATGATTTTTTCTGTTTTAAATACTTTTTCTTTTGTTACCTGGATGACAATCATATTTTGTTGAAATATATCACTCTTTTAGTAAATAAATGATTTATAACTTGCACCCCTTTGCTTTTCTTTTCTTTTTGAAAAAATGTAAAACGGTATAGTTTAAATAAGTTGTAGCAAAAAAAAAACAAGCATGGTGACATATATTTTTTTCTAGTGTTTTAAACTTGTCTTACTTCAAAATACTTTTGTGCAAAATTTAAAAAAAAACTTCGCGCTAGAAGTAACTCAATTTCCAGAGAAATAATATACCAACAATATACTATTGATGCGACTCAAGCAATTAAGTCTAAAGTGACACCTTTTGTCTAGAAATGTGGTATCAGCATACACATTTCTGGATTATTTTTGAAATACTGACAACTTAACACATAGCAGGAATAAAAATATCACTGTATGGAGTATTCAAAGGAGATAATAATGCAGTGAGTTGATTGTTTGATTATACAGTCAAACATATGTAAGCGGTCACCTCTATTAAGCAGTCACTTGTCTTAAGCAGCCACATTTGCTATTTCCAACATCTACGTTTTCAGATTAATTGTCTTAAAATACCACTTTTGTTCCTTACCTTGACTAGCTGCTTAAGACAGATTTGACTGTAGTTATAGTCATATAATCAACACACAAAAATAAAGCTTCTTCAGACATGTGTTTTCTTTAACGTAAACAACACACCAGAATAAAGCTTCTTCAGACATGTGTTTTCTTTAATGTAAACAACACACACAAATTAACGCTTCTTCAGATATGTGTTTTCTTTAACATAAACAATACATCTGAATAATGCTTCTTCAGACATGTGTTTTCGTTAACTTAAACAATACACCATATCACTGGGCAGGCCAGAGGGTGTAGAAGACAACTGAGGCGTCCATTGAAACCCAAGTATTAGCCGGGGGCGGACATTGGCGGCAGGAAGCGAGGCCGTGTGTGTCGCCTGATTCGCTACAAACAGCCTACAGCTTGCAGCCTGGTGTGTGTCCCCATGTGCACGACACTCGTTGAACGGCTTTTAAATGAGCCATACTCAAAAACTTGGTGCAACTGGGCAGGCCAGAGTGTGTAGAAGACACCTGAGGCGTACATTGAAACCCAAGTTTTAGCCCACGGCGGAGATTGGCGGCGGGCGAGATGCCGTCTTTTCGCCTGATTCGCTCCAAACAGACTACAGCTTGCAGCCTGGTGTGTGTCCCCATGTTCACGATACCCGTTGACCGGCTTCTAGATGAGCCACACTCAAAAACTTGGTGCAACTGGACAGGCCACAGTGTGTAGAAGACACCTGAGGCATCCATTGAAACCCAAGTATTAGCCCACGGCGGAGATTGGCGGCGGGCGGGATGCCCTCTTTTTGCCTGATTCGATCCAAACAGCCTACAGCTTGCAGCCTGGTGTGTGTCCCCATGTTCATGACACTAGTTGACCGGCTTGTAGATGAGCCACACTCAAAAACTTGGTGTCACTGGGCAGGCCAGAGGGTGTAGGAGACACCTGAGGCGTCCATTGAAATCCAAGTATTAAGAGGGGGCGGACATTGGCGGCGGAAAGCGAAGCCTTGTGTTTCGCCTGATTCGCTCCAAACAGCATACACCTTGCAGCCTGGTGTGGGTCCTCATGTTCAGGACACTCGATGACCGACTTCTACATGAGCCACACTCAAAAACGAGGTGTCACTGGGCAGGCCAGGGTGTGTAGAAGACACATAAGGCGTCAATTGGAACCCAAGTATTAACCCACGGCGAAGATTGGCGGCGGGCAAGATGCCGTCTTTTCGCCTGATTCACTCCAAACAGCCTACAGCTTGCAGCCTGGTGTGTGTCCCCATGTTCACGACACTCGTTGACCGACTTCTAGATGAGCCACAATTAAAAAAACTTGGTGTCACTGGGCAGGCCAGAAAGTGTAGAAGACACCTGAGGCGTCCATTGAAACCCAAGTATTAGCCGGGGGCGGACATTGGCGGCGGGAAAGCGAGGCCGTGTGTGTCGCCTGATTCGCTCCAAAAGCCTACAGCTTGCAGCCTGGTGTGTGTCCCCATGTTTACGACACTCGTTGATCGGCTTCTAGATAAGCCACACTCAAAAACTTGGTGCCACTGGGCAGGCCAGAGAGTGTAGAAGACACCTAAGGCGTCCATTGAAATCCAAGTATTAGCTCACGGCGGAGATTGGCGGCGGGCGAGATGCCGTCTTTTCGCCTGATTTGCTCCAAAACAGCCTACAGCTTGCAGCCTGGTGTGTGTCCCCATGTTCATGACACTCGTTGACCGGCTTCTAGATGAGCCACACTAAAAACCTTGGTGTCACTGGGCATGTCAGAGGGTGTCGAAGACATCTGAGGCGTCCATTGAAACCCAAGTATTGTCCGGGGGCGGACATTGGCGGCGGGAAGCGAGGCCCTGTGTGTCGCCTAATTCGTTCCAAACAGGCTACAACTTGCAGCCTGGTGTGTTTTTCTCTATGTTCACGACACTCGTTGACGGGCTTCTAGATGAGCCACACTCAAAAACGTGCTGCCACTGGGCAGGCCAGAGTGTGTAGAAGACACATGAGGCGTCCATTGAAAACCAAGTATTAGCCCACGGCGGAGATTGGCGGCGGGCGAGATGCCGTCTTTTCGCCTGATTCGCTCCAAACAGCCTACAGCTTGCAGCCTGGTGTGTGTCCCCATGTTCACGACACTCGATGACCGGCTTCTAGATGAGCCACACTCAAATACGTGGTCTCACTGGACAGGCCAGAGGGTGTAGAAGGCACATGCGGCGTCCATTGAAACCCAAGTATTAGCTGGGGGCGGCCATTGGGGGCAGGAAGCGAAGCCGTGTGTGTCGCCTGATTCGCTCCAATCAGCCTACAGCTTGCAGCCTGGTGTGTGTCCCCATGTTCACGACACTCGTTGACCGACTTCTAGATGAGCCACACCTGAGGCGTCCATTGAAACCCAAGTATTAGCCTGGGGCGGACATTGGCGGCGGAAAGCGAGGCCGAGTGTGTCGCCTGATTCGCTCCAAACAGCCTACAGCTGGCAGCCTGGTGTGTGTCCCCATGTTCACGACACTCGTTGACAGGCTTCTAAATGAGCCACACTCAAAAACTTGGTGTCACTGGGCAGTCCAGAGAGGGTAGAAGACACCTGATGCATCCATTGGAATCCAAGTATTAGTCCATGGCGGAGATTGGCGGCGGGCGAGATGCCGTCTTTTCGCCTGATTCGCTCCAAACAGCCTACAGCTTGCAGCCTGGTGTGTGTCCCCATGTTCACGAAACTCGTTGACCGGCTTTTAGATGAGCCACACTCAAAACCTTGGTGTCGCTGGACAGGCCAGAGGGTGTAAAAGACACCTGAGGCGTCCATTGAAACCCAAGTATCAGCCGGGGGCGGACATTGGCGGCGGGAAGCGAGGCCGTGTGTGTCGCCTGATTCGCTCCAAACAGCCTACAGCTTGCAGCCTGGTGAGTGTCTCCATGTTCACGACACTCGTTGACGGGCTTCTAGATGAGCCACACTCAAAAAACGTGGTGCCACTGGGCAGGCCAGAGTGTGTAGAAGACACCTGAGGCGTCTATTGAAACTCAAGTATTAGCCCACGGCGGAGATTGGCAGCGGGCGAGAGTCCGTCTTTTCGCCTGATTCGCTACAAACAGCCTACAGCTTGCAGCCTGGTGTGTATCCCCATGTTCACGACACTCGTTGACCAACTTCTAGATGAACCACACTTAAAAACATGTTGTCACTGGGCAGGCCAGAGGGTGTAGAAGACACCTGAGGCTTCCATTGAAACAGAAGTATTAGCCGGGGGCGGACATTGGCGGCGGGAAGCGAGGCCATATGTGTCGCCTGATTCGCTCCAAACAGCCTACAGCTTGCAGCCTTGTGTATGTCCCCATGTTCACGACACTCGTTGGCCGGCTTCTAGATGAGCCACACTCAAAAACTTGGTGCCACTTGGCAGGCCAGAGAGTGTAGAAGACACCTGAGGCGTCCATTGAAACCCAAGTATTAGCCCATTGCGGAGATTGGCGGCGGGTGAGATGCTCTCTTTTCGTCTGATTTGCTCCAAAATGCCTACAGCTTGCAGCCTGGTGTGTGTCCCCATGTTCACGACACTCGTTGAATGACTTCTAGATGAGCCACACTAAAAAACTTGGTGTCACTGGGCATGCCAGAAAGTGTAGAAGACACCTGAGGCGTCCATTGAAACCCAAGTATTGTCCGGGGGGGGGGGGGGGGGGGGGGGGGGGGGACATTGGCGGCGGGAAGCGAGGCCCTTTGTGTCGCCTAATTCGTTCCAAACAGGCTACAGCTTGCAGCCTGGTGTGTTTTCTCTATGTTCACGACACTTGTTGACGGGCTTCTAGATGTGCCACACTAAAAAATTGGGTGTCACTGGGCAGGCCAGAGGGTGTAGAATACACATGAGGCGTCCATTGAAACCCAAGTATTAGCCGGGGCGGACATTGGCGGCGGGATGCGCGGCCGTGCGTGTCGCCTGATACGCTCCAAATAGCCTACAGCTTGCAGCCTGGTGTGTTTTTTCCATATTCACGACACTCGATGACCGGCTTCAAGATGAGCCTCACTCAAAAACTTGGTGCCACTGGGCAGGCCGGAGGGTATAGAAGACACATGAGGCGTCCATTGAAACCCAAGTATTAGCCGGGGCGGACATTGGCGGCGGGAAGCGAGGCCGTGTGTGTCGCCTGATTTGCTCCAAACAGCCTACAGCTTGCAGCCTGGTGTGTGTTCCCATGTTCACGACACTCGTTGACCGGCTTCTTGATGAGCCACACTAAAAAACTTGGTGCCACTGGGCGTGCCAGTGTGTGTAAAAGGCACCTGAGGCGTCCATTGAAATTCAAGTATTAGCCCACGGCGGAGATTGGCGGCGGGCGAGATGCCGTCTTTTCCCCTGATTCGCTCCAAACAGCCTACAGCTTGCAGCCTGGTGTGTGTCTCCATGTTCACGACACTCGTTGACCGGCTTCTAGATTAGCCACACTCAAAAACTGGGTGTCAGTGGGAAGGCTAGACGGTGTAGAAGACACCTGAGGTGTCCATTGAAATCCAAGTATTAGCTGAGGGCGGACATTGGCGGCGGGAAGCAAGGCCGTGTATGTCGCCTGATTCGCTCCAAACAGCCTACAGCTTGCAGCCTGGTATGTGTCCCCATGTTCACGACACTCGTTGACCGGCTTCTGAATGAGCGACACTCAAAAACTTGGTGCCACTGGGCAGGCCGGAGTGTGTAGAAGATACCTGAGGCGTCCATTGAAAACCAACTATTAGACTACGGCGGTGATAGGCGGAGGGCGAGATGCTCTCTTTTCGTCTGATTCGCTCCAGACGACAATCTACAGCTTGCAGCCTGGTGTGTGTCCCCATGTTCACGATACTCGTTTACCGGCTTCTAGATGAGCCACACTCAACAACTGGATGTCACTGGGCAGCCCAGAGGGTGAGGAAGACACCTGAGGTGTCCATTGAAACCCAAGTATTAGCCGAGGGCGGTATATTGGCGGCGGGCGTGATACTGTCTTTTCGCCTGATTCGCTCCAAACAGCATTCAGCTTGCAGCCTGGTGTGTGAGGGTAGAAGACATCTGAGGTATCCATTGAAATCCAAGTTTAGCCGAAGGCGGAGATTGGTGGCGGTCGAGATGCCGTATTTTCGCCTGATTCGCTACAAACAGCCTACAGCTTGCAGCCTGGTTTGTGTTCCCATGTTCACGACACTCGTTGACCGACTTCTAGATGAGCCACACTCAAAAACTGGGTGTAACTGGGCAGCCCAGAGGGTGTAGAAATCACCTGAGGCGTCCATTGAAAACCAAGTATTAGACATGGGCGTAGATTGGCGGCGGGAGGCGAGGCCGTTCGTGTCGCCTGATTCGCTCCAAACAGCCTACAGCTTGCTGCCTGGTGTGTGTCCCCATGTTCCCGACACTCGTTGACGGGCTTCTAGATGAGCCAAACTAAAAAACTGGGTGTCACTGGGCAAATCAGAGGGTTTTAAAGACACGTGAGGTGTCCATTGAAATCCAAGTATAAGCCGAGGGCTGTATATTGGCGGCGGGCGAGATGCCGTCTTTTCGCCTGATTCGCTCCAAACAGCATTCAGCTTGCAGCCTGGTGTGTGTCCCCATGTTTACGACACTCGTTGACCGACTTCTACATGAGCCACACTCAAAAGCTGGGTGTCACTGGGCAGCCCAGAGGGTGTAGAAGACACCTGAGGTGTCCATTGAAATCCAAGTATTAGCCGGAGGCGGAGATTGGCGGCGGGAGGCGAGGCCGTTCGTGACGCTTGATTCGCTTCAAACAGCCTACAGCTTGCAGCCTGGTGTGTGTTCCCATGTTCACGACACTCGTTGACCGACTTCTAGATGAGCCACACTCAAAAACTGGGTGTCACTGGGCAGCCCATAGGGTGTAGAAGACACCCAAGGTGTCCATTGAAACCCAAGTATTAGCAGAGGGCGGTATATTGGCGGCGGGCGAGATGCCGTCTTTTCGCCTGATTCGCTCCAAACAGCATACACCTTGCAGCCTGGTGTGTGCCCCCATGTTCACGACACTCGTTGACAAACTTCTAGATGAGCCACACTCAAAAACTGGGTGTCACTGGGCAGCCCAGGGTGTGTAGAAGACACCTGAGGTGTCCATTGAAACCGAAGTATTAGCTGAGGGCGGAGATTGGCGGCGGGCAAGATGCCCTCTTTTCGCCTGATTCGCTCCAAACAGCCTACAGACTGCAGCCTGGTGTTTGTCCCCATGTTCACGACACTCGTTGACCGACTTCTAGATGAGCCACAATCAAAAACTGGGTGTCACTGGGCAGCCCAGAGGCTGTAGAAGACACCTAATGTGTCCATTGAAACCCAAGTATTAGCCGAGGGCGGAGATTGACGGCGGGCGAGATGTCTTCTTTTCACCTGATTCGCTCCAAACAGCCTACAGACTGCAGCCTGGTGTGTGTCCCCATGTTCAAGACACTCGTTGACCGACTTCTAGATGAGCCACACTCAAAAACTTGGTGTCACTGGGCAGCCCAGAGGGTGTAAAAGACACCTGAGGTGTCCATTGAAATCCAAGTATTAGCCGAGGGCGGAGATTGGCGGCGGGCGAGATGCCGTCTTTTCGCCTGATTCGCTCCAAACAGCCTACAGACTGCAGATTGGTGTGTTTCCCCATGTTCACGACACTCGTTGACCGACTTCTGGATGAGCCACACTCGAAAACTGGGTGTCACTGAGCAGCCCAGAGGGTGTAGAAGACACCTGAGATGTCCATTGAAATCCAAGTATTAGACGGGGGCTGAGATTGGCGGCGGGAGGCGAGGCCGTTCGTGTCGCCTGATTCGCTCCAAACAGCCTACAGACTGCAGCCTGGTGTGTGTCCCCATGTTCACGACACTCGTTGACCGACTTCTAGATGAGCCACACTAAAAAACTAGGTGTCACTGAGCAGCCCAGAGGGTGTAGAAGACACATGAGGTGTCCTTAGATATCCAAGTATTAGCCGAGGGCGGAGATTGGCGACGGGCGAGATGCCGTCTTTTCGCCTGATTCGCTCAAAACAGCCTACAGACTGCAGCCTAGTGTGTGTCCCCATGTTCACGACACTCGTTGACCAACTTCTTGATGAGTCACACTCAAAAACTGGGTATCACTGGGCAGCCCAGAGGGTGTAGAAGACACCTGAGGTGTCCTTAGATATCCAAGTATTAGCCGAGGGCGGAGATTGGCGGCGGACGAGATGCCCTCTTTTCGCCTGATTCGCTCCAAACAGCCTGCAGACTGCAGCCTGGTGTTTGTCCCCATGTTCACGACACTCGTTGACCAACTTCTGGATGAGCCACACTAAAAAACTGGGATTCACTGGGTAGCCCAGAGGGAGTAGAAGACACGTAATGTGTCCATTGAAGTCCAAGTATTAGCCGAGAGCGGAGATTGGCGGTGGACGATATTCCTTCTTTTCGCATGATTCGCTCCAAACAGCCTACAGACTGCAGCCTGGTGTGTGTCCCCATGTTCATGACTCTCGTTGACCAACTTCTAGATGAGCCACACTCAAAAACTGGGTGTCAGTGAGCAGCCCTGAGGGTGTAGAAAACACCTGAGGTGTCCATTGAAATCCAAGTATTAGCCGATGACGGAGATTGGCGGCGGGCGAGATGCCGTCTTTTCGCCTGATTCGCTGCAAACAGCCTACAGACTGCAGCCTGGTGTGTGTCCCCATGTTCACGACACTCGTTGACCGACTTCTAGATGAGCCACACTCAAAAACTGGGTTTCACTGGGCAGCCCAGAGGGTGTAGAAGACACCTGAGGTGTCCATTGAAATCCAAGTATTAGCCGGGGGCGGAGATTGGCGGCGGGAGGCGAGGCCGTTCGTGTCGCCTGATTCGCTCCAAACAGCCTACAGACTGCAGCCTGGTGTGTGTCCCCATTTTCACGACACTCGTTGACTGACTTCTAGATGAGCCACACTCAGAAACTGGGTGTCACCGGGCAACCCAGAGGGTGTAGAAGGCACCTGTGGTGTCCATTGAAACGCAAGTATTAGCCGGGTGCGGGGATTGGCGGCGTGAGACGAGGCCGTTCGTGTCGCCTGATTCGCTCCAAACAGCCTACAGACTGCAGCCTGGTGTGTGTCCCCATGTTCACCACACTCGTTGACCGACTTGTAGATGAGCCACACTCAAAAACTGGGTGTTTCTGGGCAACCCAGAAGGTGTAGAAGACACCTGAGGTGTCCATTGAAATCCAAGTATTAGCCGAGGGCGGAGATTGGCGGCGGGCCAAATGCCCTCTTTTCGCCAGATTCGCTCCAAACAGCCTACAGACTGCAGATTGGTTTGTGTACTCTTGTTTACGACACTCGTTGACCAATTTCTTGATGAGTCACACTCAAAAACTGGGTGTCACCGGGCAGCCCAGAGGGTGTAGAAGACACCTGAGGTTTCCATTGAAACTCAAGAATTAGCCGGGGGCGGAGAATGGCGGCGGGAGACGAGGCCGTTCGTGTCGCCTGATTCGCTCCAAACAGCCTACAGACTGCAGCCTGGTTTGTGTCCCCATGTTCACGACACTCGTTGACCGACTTCTGGATGAGCCACACTCAAAAACAGGGTGTAACTGGGCAGCCAAGAGGGTGTAGAAGACACCTGAGGTATCCATTGAAACCCATGTATTAGCCGAGGGCGTAGATTGGCGGCGGGCGAGATGCCGTCTTTTCGCCTGATTCGCTCCAAACAGCCTACAGACTGCAGCCTGGTGTTTGCGCCCATGTTCACGACACTTGTTGACCGACTTCTAGATGAGCCACACTCAAACACTGGGTGTCACTGGGCAGCCCAGAGGAGGTAGAAGACACCTGAGGTGTCCATTGAAATCCAAGTATTAGCCGAGGGCGGAGATTAGCGGCGGCGAGATGCCTTCTTTTCGCATGATTCGCTCCAAACAGCCTACAGACTGCAGCCTGGTGTGTGTCCCCATGTTCACGACACTCGTTGACCGACTTCTAGATGAGCAACACTCAAAAAACTGGGTGTCACTGGGCAACTTAGACGGTGTAAAAGACAACTCAGGTTTCCATTGAAATCCAAGTATTAGCCGAGGGCTGAGATTGGCTGCGGGCGAGATGCCGTCTTTTCGCCTGATTCACTTCAAACAGCCTACAGACTGCAGCCTGGTATTTGTCCCCATGTTCACGACACTCGTTGACCGACTTTTAGATGAGCCACACTCAAAAACTGGGTGTTACTGGGCAGCACACAGGGTGTAGAAGACACCTGAGGTGTCGATTGAAACCCAAGTATTAGCCGAAGGCGGAGATTAGCGGCGGGCGAGATGCCCTCTTTTCGCATGATTCGCTCCAAACAGCCTACAGACTGCAGCCTAGTGTGTGTCCCCATGTTCACAACACTAGTTGACCGACTTCTGGATGAGCCACACTCAAAAACTTGGTGTCACTCGGCAGCCCAGAGGGTGTAGAAGACACCTGAGGTGTCCATTGAAATCCAAGTATAAGTCGAGGGCGGAGATTGGCGGCAGGCGAGATGCCGTCTTTTCGACTGATTCGCTCCAATCAGCTTAAAGACTGCAGCCTGGTGTGTGTCCCCATGTTCACGACACTCGTTGACCGACTTTTAGATGAGCCACACTCAAAAACTGGGTGTCACTGGGCAGCCCAGAAGGTTTAGAAGACACCTCAGGTGTCCATTGAAACCCAAGTATAAGCCGTGGGCGGAGATAAGCAGCGGGAGGCGAAGCCGTTCGTGTCGCCTGATTCGCTCCAAACAGCCTACAGACTGCAGCCTGGTGTGTGTCCCCATGTTCACGACACTCGTTGACCGACTTCTAGATGAGCCAAAATCAAAAACTGGGTGTCACATGACAGCCCAGAGGGTGTAAGAGACACCTAAGGTGTCTATTGAAAACCAATAATTAGCAAGGGGCGGAGATTGGCGGCGGGAGGCGAGGTCGTTCGTGTCGCCTGATTCGCTCCAAACAGCCTACAGACTGCAGCCTGGTGTGTGTCCCCATGTTCACGACACTAGTTGACTGACTTCTAGATGAGCCACTGTCAAAAACTGGGTGTCACTGGGCAGCACAGAGGGTGTAGAAGACACCTGAGGTGTCCATTGAAATCCAAGTATAAGCCGTGGGCGGAGATTAGCAGCAGGAGGGGAGGCCGTTCGTGTCGCCTGATTCGCTCCAAACAGCCTACAGACTGCAGCCTGGTGTGTGTCCCCATGTTCACGACACTAGTTGACTAACTTCTATATGAGCCACACTCAAAAACTGGGTGTCATTGGGCAGCCCAGAGGTAGTAAAAGACACCTGAGGTGTCCATTGAAACCCAAGTATTAGCCGAGTGCAGAGATTGGATGCGGGCAAGATGCCTTCTTTTCGCCTGATTCGCTCCAAACAGCCTACAGACTGCAGCCTGGTGTTTGTCCCCATGTTCACGACACTCGTTGACCGACTTCTAGATGAGCCACACTCAAAAACTGGGTATCACTGGGCAGCCCAGAGGGTGTAAAGACACCTGAGGTGTCCATTGAAACCCATGAATTAGCCGAGGGTGGAGATTGGCGGCGGGCGAGATGCGTTCTTTTCGCCTGATTCGCTTCAAACAGCCTACAGATTGTAGCCTGGTGTGTGTCCCCATGTTCACGACACTCGTTGACCGACTTCTAGATGAGCCACAATCAAAAACTGGGTGTCACTGAGCAGCCCAGAGGGTGTAGAAGACACCTGAAGTGTCCATTGAAACCCAAGTATTAGCCGAGGGCAGAGATTGGGGGCGGGCGAGATGCCCTCTTTTCGCTTGATTCGCTCCAAACAGCCTACAGACTGCAGCCTGATGTGTGCGCCCATGTTCACGAAAATCGTTGACCAACTTCTAGATGAGCCACACTCAAAAACTGGGTGTCACTGGGCAGCCTAGAGGAGGGTGTAGAAGACACCTGAGGTGTCCATTGAAACCCAAGTATTAGCCGAAGGCGGAGATTGGCTGCGGGCGAGATGCCGTCTTTTCGCCTGATTCGCTCTAAACAGCCTACAGACTGCAGTCTGGTGTGTGTCCCCATGTTCACGACACCCGTTGACCAACTTCTAGATGAGCCACACTCAAAAACTGGGTGTCACTGGGCAGCCCAGAGAGTGTAGAAGAAAACTGAGGTGTCGATTGAAATTCAAGTTTTAGCCGGGGGCGGCGATTGGCGGTGGGAGGCGAGGCCGTTCGTGTCGCCTGATTCGCTCCAAACAGCCTACAGACTGCAGCCTGGTGTGTGTCCCCATTTTCACGACACTCGTTGACTGACTTCTAGATGAGCCACACTCAGAAACTGGGTGTCACCGGGCAGCCCAGAGTGTGTAGAAGGCACCTGAGGTGTCCGTTGAAACGCAAGTATTAGCCGGGTGCGGAGATTGGCGGCGGGAGACGAGGCCGTTCGTGTCGCCTGATTTGCTCCAAACAGCCTACAGACTGCAGCCTGGTGTGTGTCCCCTTGTTCACGACACTCGTTGACCAACTTCTAGATGAGCCACACCCAAAAACTGGGTGTCACTGGGCAGCCCAGAAGGTGTAGAAGACACCTGAGGTGTCCATTGAAATCCAAATATTAGCCGAGGGCGGAGATTTGCGGCGGGCCAAATGCCCTCTTTTCGCCTGATTCGCTCCAAACAGCATACAGACTGCAGCCTGGTGTGTGTCCTCTTGTTCACGTTACTCGTTGACCAACTTCTTGATGAGCCACACTAAAAAACTGAGTGTCACTGGGCAGCCCAGAAGGTGTAGAAGACACATGATGTGTCCATTGAAACCCAAGAATTAGCCGGGGGCGGAGATTGGAGGCGGGAGGCGAGGCCTTTCGTGTCGCCTGATTCGCTCCAAACAGCCTACAGACTGCAGCCTGGTGTGTGTCCCCATGTTCACGACATTCGTTGACCGACTTCTGGATGAGCGACACTCAAAAACATGGTGTCACTGGGCAGCCCAGAGGGTGTAGAAGACACCTGAGGTATCCATTGAAACCCATGTATTAGCCGAGGGCGGAGATTGGCGGCGGGCGAGATGCCGTCTTTTCGCCTGATTCGCTCCAAACAGCCTACAGACTGCAGCCCAGTGTGTGCGCCCATGTTCACGACACTCGTTGACCGACTTGTAGATGAACCACACTCAAAAACTGGATGTCACTGGGCAGCCCAGAGGGTGTAGAATACACCTGAGGTGTCCATTGAAACCCAAGTGTTAGCCGAGGGCGGAGATCGGCGGCGGGCGAGATGCCGTCTTTTAACCTGCTTCGCTCCAAACAGCCTACAGACTGTAGCCTGGTGTGTGCGCCCATGTTCACGACACTCGTTGACCGACTTCTAGATGAGCCACATTGAAAAACTGGGTGTCACTGGGCAGCCCAGAGGGTGTAGAAGACACCTGACGTGTCCATTGAAACCCAAGTATTAGCTGAGGGCGGAGATTGGCGGCGGGCGAGATGCCGTCTTTTCGCCTACAGACTGCAGCCTGGTGTGTGCGCCCATGTTCACGACACTCGTTGACCGACTTCTGTTCACGACACTCGTTGACCGACTTCTAGATGAGCCACACTCAAAAACTCTGTGTCACTGGACAGCCCAGAGGGTGTAGAAGACAGCTGAGGTGTCCATTGAAACCCAAGTATTAGCCGAGGGCGGAGATTGGCGGCGAGCGATATGCCGTCTTTTCGCCTGATTCGCTCCAAACAGCCTACATATTGCAGCCTGGTGTGTGCGCCCATGTTCACGACACTCGTTGACCGCTTTCTACGCATGAAATGGATGTTAAGAATTAATAGTGGTCAGGTGACGATCATTACAATCTATGTAAAATTCATGAACATCGTTCGGAAAACACAATATCAGATCCGTTATACGCTAATGAGCAGCTCAATCACAACATTCAGCTACAGGAAATTTCGTCAATTAATCAAAGTCCACAAGTAGATATGCCAGAATACAATATACAGCACTTATATTTCCATTAGTTATAGCTGCATTGCATAATTAATTTGGATGCTGTTATATAACATTGCTAAATTATATATTGTTTGATAAATGTAAACATGAATTTACTATAAGTCAAATATCACATGTTTGTTTCATTAATATTATATATGCTTTTATATTTTGTTTAACATTTTGTCAAGTGATCTATATAACAACTGTATATAACTTAATAAAAAGTAGTCTTTAAAATCAGACAAGTTATCATTGATTGGTGTTATTTATTCTCTCTACCGCTACCACGTTTTCTGTCCATTTGCCATGCACTGGAAATCTACCAGTACCTTAGTTACTATGTTGGATCAATAGAATAACTATATAACACAGATTCCGAGTTATAACCAGTCTCAGTAACGATACACTGTTAGAGGCTGACATGGTCCAAAATACGGGTATAACACTGCCTCATTACGGAGTCTCTATGGATATTTGTACAACACAAAATATGATTTATAACATGTCTCAGTAATTATACACAGTTAGAGGCTTACATGGTCCACAATATGGGTACAACTTCGCCTCATTACGGAGTCTCTATGGAATATCTTTATAACACAGAATATGAGTTATAACCTGTCTCAGTAACGATACACAATGTGAGCCACAATATGGAACTGAGCAACCTTCATGGCTCTTAACTAATGATGCTGAAGTAAGTCATACAACGGAACTATGAAACCTTGGTGTATGTTTTATATCTATCGGAGCCGATGTGAGCCACAATATGGAACTGATCAGCAGATAATCGTCATTAAAAAATTATACACTATAAGGTTGATTCTTGGCTGTTTTCACATGTAGATCAATTTCGTGTATGATCAGCGGTGGTACTTAATTGTTATTTTAACACATTGTCCAATGAATGATTTCATCTTGCATGGATGGATAACTTAATTGCTTTATTACTGTTTAATTATTTCAAATAAGTTGGAAATGATAACGAAACAGCTAGAACACCCAGTAGGGAAAAGCAGACTTGGGTTTTATTAACTTTGTTCATAATGTATAGGATGTATAAGACAACACAGTTATACATTACTTACATAAATTATTTTCACTTCACCATCAATCAAATAGTAATCATGAAAGTTATAATTAAATAATGAAGCATTTCAATCATTATTACGGGTATAACTAGTATTTAAATAATACATTTTACAACTTATACATAAGATAAAAATGATACTGTATTCCATTGCCACACACTTTGATTATTTATACTGTAAGTGATTTCCTATTGGTCCAAAGAAATTTCATAAGCTGTAGGGAGCATCCAATTAATATTTCATATATTTAATTTTAAATCATGAATGAAACATAAAAAGGTGTTATATTTGACGTTGAAACTCATTTAAGTATAAAAAAATAATTTAAACAAATCACTGCTACTTTCAGTGAAAACGGCTATTACGGTATATATATTATGCCAAACTTACATACCACTGTCACCCTCAGTGAACACAATTATTACGGTATACATATAATGCCAAACTTACATACCACTGTCACCCTCAGTGAACACAACTATTTGGGTATACATATTATGCCAAACCTACATACCACTGTCACCCTCAGTGAACACAACTATTATGGTTTACATCTGTTAGCCCTTGATAACATAAAATCAAATAAATAAAACAACACAAATATATAAAAGAAAAGTTCAAAAATACTGTGCGTGGCACACAGAGCATATAAAATCTTTCTTGGGAACCTGCGTTATCCCAGCACATTCGAAGCGGATCCATCTTCCGCAGTTTCCACAACAAATCCAGGGCTTTTTGTGATCTAGCTTGGTACAGCCTACAAGGTCACAAATGGTCCTCTGGGACGGTGGTTCTGTGGCATGATGAAGAAGTTTGTATATAACATAACTTCGCATGCTGATGGCGTCTTCTTGGGTCAATCCTTTTAAGTCACACCCATGCATTAAGGCCATTGCATTCTACAAAAAAATATCAAAATAAGCCATAAACTTAAGTATAGTAGACATTACAATGCCTGTAATCTGATTCTTTCAAACATGGTTTTATTTGGTAGATATTATATTATGTTACTGGTTGCATATTTAAAACCTCATTTACAGTTTCAAAACATTCAATTAATTTACCTTACCTGCTTTGCAATTATTTTTAAATGACCTAAATGATGCATTACAATGTAAAATCTAATGAAAATAAAAAGCAATTCATTGAAGCACAGCCCATCTGATGCCAAATGAACCTCAAAATGTATTAACCATATATATTTGAGAGGCATTTTATCGAGCTGGGGATTAAACCTGCTTCTTCGGTTGTGTGTGGCCAATAAACACTACACTACAGCCATGCTTAAACAAACAGTTTGAATATCTAAAAATCAAATGATTTAAATACCGTAATGCTTTACATGTTACTATGTCCGCTAATATTAAAATAAATACAAATTTTGTTCACACTGATACAGTTTCTATAGATAAGCAGGCCTGGAAAGTTTCCCTCGTCCACTCGTCTGCTCATAAGATTTAAGAAACTGACCGTAATATTTCTTGGATTTTAAGTATTTAATTAAAAATGTTGGAAATGGCGGATGAGTAGCTTTTATCAGAAATTTCAAGTCCTGATAAGAAATATTCAGGAGTTGTAGTCACCTACTTACCATGACAGATGGAATAATTGTGAGAGTGTATTTGATTATATATTAGGTGTTCCTGCATGCATGCAAATTTTGGCCTAAAAATGGTGTCAAAGTGTTTGTTTATTATGCCCCTGCCATTTTTAATAGGGAGGGGAGGGGCATATAGTATCACCATTGTCCGTACGTACGTCCCATACTTATGTACATATGTATGTACGAAAATGGTTTCCGACTGATATCTTTAGTTTTAATGAACAGATTTGGTGTGTGACTTCACATTCAGATAGTACAGGTCAAGTTTGTATTTCGTTCTGGTCTGATGATTTTTGATAGAGTTATGCCCCATTTTGGCATTAGATTATTGACAAATTATGTCAAGAAACTGGTTTCCGCTCAATATCTTTTGAAGGATTAGATGGATTTGATTCATATTTATAGAAAGATGTATGGTGATAAACTACAGCTCAAGTTCAATTTCTGTCAAAATTAATAGGTGTTCTGGGCTTTGATTGGCTGATAGTTTCCGATCTCTAAAGTCTTTATTTATGGACTGATTTTGATGAAAATTTATATTTGGCTGTATATCAACAAGACTCAGGTAAAGATCGACAATGGATGGAATTGGGCGCATATTAATTAGGTGATCTGGACTCTGATTGGCTGACAGTTTGCGACCTCTAAAATCTTTATTGATGGACCGATTTTGATGAAACTTGATATTTGGCTTTATTGATATCTACAATGTAGTTAAAAAGCAGGTTCATCTGCATCTCATGGACATATTTCTAGTAAATTCTTGAGTTCAAGTTGTAAGAATATTCTTAAGAATAGTTGATGAATACCACTCCATGTCTCACTGATGCTGGCTTGACTCCATGCAGAGTTATTGCTCTGTTCTTTAAAATTATAGGTTGCTGTCTTACATTTCTATGAACATTTCTGAATAGCCATCAAAGCAACACTTTGAAGGTATGAGTCACGTTTTGTGATACTTCTTATTTGTCGTGTGTAAACATTTACAACATTTTAGAGAGTGGTTGTAGAAAATTTCATACTGTCAGTTTAGTCTAAGAGTTAATAGGGAGCATCACATCAGTTGATAGGTATCCACATTATCATTGAGTAAACAATATAGTTAAGGACTGTTTTTTTCTATTTTAAGTTGTTGCAGGTCTTGGTCCAGAGAAGGATTTATACACAAAGACATGATTTGGCAGTGATGTTACCACTTGAGATGTATATACTTGCTGGTACAGGCACCATATAACAGACAATAGGTATAGGCACCACATAAAGGTATAGCATAACATATCATACATTTCTTTAAACTTTAAACCTGTCAAGTTGTTCAAGAGAAGAATTTCTTCTCTGGAACAACTTGACAGGTTTTCACTAAATTTGGTATGAATCATTGATACATGAAACCTTTTTTTTATAAGTATGTTTTTTTTTTTTAAATTTCAAAAATCTTCTTCATTGGAACTACAACAAAGTTTTTATATCTAATGATATTCTTCCAGGTTTTCTTCAGTCCTTAGGGTGAAAATCTGACCAACCCCGGGGTCTTATCAGTTTAAACATACATAAATTTTCATCCCAAAGTCTGTCCAGCCAAATTTGTATTTATTTGGTAAAATAGGTGTTTCAAGTTTGTTCAAATGGAGGGTCCATATTGAGGACCAGCACAGGACTTTTGATTTTTAGATTTACTGGCGAAAGCCCAGCAGGGCTTATGTCATGGTAAATTGTCTCGTCATCTGTCCGTTCTTCTTCCTTCAAATAACCTTTTTCTTGTAGACACAATAGCACCTTCATTTAATCTTAACCAAACTCGCACAGCAGTTATGTAACCACAAGATCATGGACAAGTTATTGAACCAGCGTGATTCAACCACAAATAAGGATTATATAAACAGGTTTTAAGCGAAACTTTACTTTTCTCTGAAAGTTCAAGGCCTAGCCTTTAGATATTTTGTGTGTAGCATTGCATGGTGTTCTCCTAAAACATTTGTTGAAGAGGAACTTACAAAAAAACTTTGCCTCTGAAATGTTTATTTGTCCATTTGTTGCAAGTAGAAAGATTCTTTTTAAAATAGGAATAATATAAAAATTATTTATAAAGATTTTTCTGGGACTGGACGACAAGTTTGAGTCATGTCTTGAATAGTTATTCACAACCAATGTACATCAACTTTCTTAGATTGGTTGTTAAAATAATGTGGTTGTTTTATAGCATAAATGTCTGCATATAGCAATTATTAAAAGAGAGGTAATGAATTATATTGATTTTGCTTTTATATTACTATTTAAAGTATAAGTTTTAAAAGATAATTCGTCATAAAAAGATGAATGATAAAATTATAATCAATGATAAATATAATAATCATGAATTAAACATCATTTTCAAGTAGGTGTTTACCTGAATATAAAGTCAGAGATTTTTGGTACAAACACACACTCTATAGTGCCAACTCGTGGGCTAGCTCCCGGGACTACTTGGCAGAGGGACTAAAATCATTAGTCACAAACACACAGGTACAGGGAAGAGCGGTTTACTGCTTCGTTAACAAGCAATACCATATTTAGCTAGTTTCTTTCGACGCTAGCTGTAAGAAGTCTGCTTGAGATTTTCAGTGTCAAAGTGTACTTGAAACCTCGGAGAAGCTTAATTGCATATGGGGGAGAGTACATTGCGGCAAAGATTCTTTCTAGCTACAGGCTTTGGGAAGACTTTGTATTTGAAACTCATAGAAATAGCTCTTGTTCTGGAACTGGGGATTTTCTCATGCACATTAGTTTAGTTTGATGTTTTTAATTTGAAATTTGACCTAACCACCTTGTTTCATGCACATTAGGTTAGTTTGAAGACCTAGATTTGAAACAATCTTCATACATATAGACGTATTTTATGCTTGAACTGAGCAGTGTTCCAGACATGCAGTTTTGGTTTAGGTTTAAGTCTCAAACATATGCTGTCCAGACACGTTGTCTGAACAGCAGGTCTCATCATTTAAAAAAATGTTGAGCATCAGTTAGTTCAACACTACAGGGTTTGAAACATTATACTGTATATAGTTGATTGGTATGATCATTTGTCTGTAAGAGTTCTATATATTAGAATCATTTTATTTATTTTTTTTGTTTGAAATTAACTTATCATAAGGCAAGAAACCAGAGTAAAATTTATATATAATATAGTTTGAACAAAATTGCTTAACATAGTTTTAAGCTAGGCTGTTTCACAGCTTTATTCAGTGATGACACAGTCGCCTTACAGAAGACCTGTTTTAAGTTCAAGATACTCGCCCAACATCTTGACAGGTTGCCACGCATTGCAAATTGTTATGAAATCTTAAGTACAGTAATAAAATGCATTCTTCATTTCCATGATGTGATTGCCATTGTAATTGAGCCATAATATGGAGTCCGGGAATTTACGTTACATCACACAAATTCTACATAAATTAATATAAGCTGCAGAAGTATATAATAATCAGTGTTTCCCCAGAGCGCGTTTCTTGTGTTTTTGACGCAATAAATTCTCATCTGACGCAATCAACTTTGTTCAGTGCGTCCACTATGACGCAACCTTTAAAATACAGAAATTCAAATTATGCATATTTGTTTCGGCAAGCTGGTTTCAGAGTTATTTTTACAATGCCTGCTGATTTGACAGATCACGTGGTCTGATTCAGGGCAATCCCGGTCATGCGATTCTACCAAGTTAAATAAACGCTTTAATTGGTTACGAACGCTTTATTGATGCAATCGCATAGACGATTGTGATCACATACATAATTTTCCACGAAGCAATAGTGTAGTTTGAAGACAATTTCTGTGAAAACAAACGCACCCTGCAACAATAGTACTGACATAAACCCAGTTTTAGGTTGTTTGTATATGAAGATGAAATGTGGAAGCATGAATCTTTTCATAAAAGTTGTTTAAAATGTACGGACGATACTCTGTCTGAAAACTTTTTATTTTGTTTTCTATAAGGTATCAAGACGCGCATGCGCGACATTTAAATACCAGTTTAAACATCGGCCGGTCTAAGTTTTAGGGCAGTATTCCCGGTGCCGTTTATGTTTCTGTAACGGACGATTAAAAGGTTGTTGAAAAAAAAAATAAAAAAAATTGAAAAATTATTACTTTATTTAAAAAATTTAGTTATTTTTTGTGAAGTTACCATTAAAGACGTTTCTGCGGGTTGTTACTGCGCATCGCTACGCGCATAATTCCTTTCTGTTACTTTCAGTTTCGGGGTCTAATGTCGCCGTTTGGTTAATTAAAAGTCGAGTCGCATTAGGATATTTACAAAGCAAAGTATTTTCATTTCGAGATGTCAGAAATGTAAATTTTGTCAAGGAAGCGATCGAAAAGCACAGAAGAGTATAGTATATTGTTTTTCGTTCTAAACCACCAGAAATGCTTGTACATAAGGTCAGCTACCACCATTGAGACGAGCTCTCTGATTGGCTGAAAAAAGTATAGGGATGTTCAGGGCATATATTTTTATAGTAAGCTTAATTCTGGTTGGATGAAAATGTGAAACTGGCAAATGATCACAATAAAATATAAGTTTATTATGTTTGTGTCAATAAAAAATTAGAATTATGTTTCTGTGACTGACTAAATTCATGTTATCAAGGAAACTGCATGGAAAGTAAAATGGGGGAAAATTTACTTTTTTTCATGCTGAAAGTGGGGGTACCCAACTTCAGGGGGCAAAAAGTGGTAAAAAGTGGTACTTTTGACCCCATTTTGGGGACATTTTTATTTGAGTCTAGGACAGTACTTTAGTATGATATAGGACTGTTTGGTCCGCCAATGTTAGAAAATGTGAAAATTTGGTCAAACGTTATAATGTAAGTCTATGGAAAACGCAATGGTGGTAGCTGACCATAACGAAGTCGAAGAAACAACTACGAAAATATAATCAATACTCGTAGTGGTAACATTTCGGATAACTCATTTTTCGGATATGGATCATTTGTGAATTTGTTCCAAAGCGCTGAATACATAATGAATTTACCTGAAACAATATTATTCATACCGGGATGGAGACAAGGAAGAATCAATCTTGAATTTTGACATTTAGCTGACCTGATGCATGTAAAAGTTTGGTATTGAAGGACACTATGGAAGACACTTATATGGGTCAACGTTATACATAAACTGTATATGTGGAAGTATAAGAACAGTGGAAACAAACAAGACGCATCGATTAAACAGGAAAAGTCCAATATCATTTGACATCAACACAAAGCGATTGAGTATAAGGTTAGTTGATGCTTTATCATAACTCACTGATCAATATTAATGTATCACATAAAATGATAACTTACTTTATGATTTCTAGAGATGAACAACTATAAAAGTGATTCATTGGTTGAATATTTACATCATTTTCATGCCATCGAGGGCTAACAGACGATCACCTAACCACTGTTTCCTGGAATTAACCAGTATTTGGCACACCCCATCTCTGCAAGTAACTGATAGCTTTCCCACTTGAATCAGCGGTGAGAGATGATTGATAAAGATACATAATGCTGTATATCTATCATCCTGGAGACTGTTGCCATGCGGGGATTCGAGCAGTATTCTTACATTGAGTAAATGTTAAAAACAAATTTATACACCGTCATGTTCTGTGTTTCCTGTTAAACAGAAAATTATTACATGAATTATGAAATTAAGAAACTATTCAACACATTTCAGGAATGCTAAACAGAGGCTCAGGTTACAGATGGATTGAGATGTCGGTTCTTTAAATACCTGTAGTGGTTTCATTAACTATGAAGAGACAATCAATATCGTGACATAGACAACGTGTACAGAAACACTAAATGAAAGAGTGACAATCATCAAAAGGGGCCAATGGTATTTATTAATGTAATTTAACCATTTCAGCTTATTTCTACTATGGATTACAACAAAATAATCATGAGCACAACAGATGATCTGAGGGGGATCAAACCTGTGACTACTTGTTTGGCACACCCAATATCCGTGCAAATAACTGACAACTTTCCCACTTGAATCAGTGATTAAAGATGAATGGACATGAGACACAATGTTGGAATTTGCATATATTTAAATCATCACAGAGACTGGCCATGTGGGGATTTGAGCTTGCAACCCCTTGACTGCTTGTTACATAACATAACAGTTTCATTCAGTAAATAAATGTCCACATACATGTATGCAAGTTTATAACCATAAGATTTTGTTCAATGGTTTGAACATAGATATCATAACAGGAATTGCTGCTCAGTTATAGCCCTTGAGTTGTCAAACTATACCCATATATTGTGCTGTTTTATTAAAATACATTGTCGTTTTTTTAGCCAGACCGATGAGCTCAGTTAGTAAAGCACGATACTTCTATCTCAGGGTTGAGAGTTTGATACCTGAGGCTGGCTAACTTACAGTGCTAACTGTCATTCAGATGGGACTTTAAACTGAGGACTTTTATGATGGTGCTATACACCAAGCAAAAGAATCAGGTGAAACATATGATTAGGTTTCTATGATATTTGTTTCCTGCACTATCCCCCACAAACCTAAAAAGTCTAAACTGTTCACTCTTCTGGGTGCATCACCCAAATGGGAAACTGGTGATGATGTAAATTAAGCTTACATACAAACAAACATTGTCATTTATTTCTTTATCTCATATAAGCTTCCTTTAATTTTCAGTGATGAAGTCAATCAAGTAGTACACCAGAACCAGGCCAATTTATTACAATATGCGTTGCCAGAAGAATGGATTGTGACAGTAAATCAGATACTGGGACCATGTTAACAAAAAGTATTTGAAAAACATATGATGTTTTTCCAGAAGACTAGGAAATGCACATATTATGAAAAATTAAGAACAATCACTACCAGTTCACCAGGCAGTGTTCTAAAATTTTAATGACAATTCAAAGATTAAAGTTGGAAGTAGCCCAGTACAGGAATAAAAATTTCAAGTTGATGTAATAATAATGGATGACAGTGCGACTACTATAGCCAAGATAAATACCAGAAAAAATGACTTGAATGGACTCGTAGATAAAACTCTGAAGATATTATGTTGAGTAGCAGGTCACTGGTGATCCAACCTTGATTGACAGTACATGGTTTTACCACTAGGCCTCTAACATTTCAAACTTTTACAACTATTGATGTTCATCAATTATCCAGTATATATGAAATGTATAAAAGCAATTTAAAAGTAATTACATTATAAATTACAAATATTATAATTGCTATTTAGTGCATCATTTAGAAATATGAAAGTTACTTCTGCAATGAAACTTCATTTATAAAAATTTACAACAGATAATTTTCACAATTTTGACAATTTTAGGCCATTTTATGAAAAGGGAAGTTAACATTTAGCACTGTAGCTTGGTAACAAGCAAGGTGACATGTATTTTTTATTTGATTTCATGATATTGTTTGTTGTTGTGCTTCTTTGTAGAAAGAATGAAACAATTCTCCACGTAGAACATTTTTTTTATTGAATTGGTGTGAAAATGCATCGATTGCGGCCATTTTATGAAAAGGGGAGGTAATATATAGCACTGTAACTTTGTAACAAGCATGGTGACCTGTATTTTTTATTTTATTTTCTGACATTGTTTGTTATAATGCCTCTTTGTAGAAAGAATGAAATAATTCTCCGCATTAGAACTTTTTTTATTATTGAATTAGTGTCAAAATGCATCATTACGGCCATTTTATGAAAAGGGAGGTAACATTTAGCTCTGTAACTTAGTAACAAGCATGGGGGCATCTATTTTTTGTTGTATTTTCTGATATAGCTTGGTTTAGTGCCTCTTTGTAGAAAGAATGAAACAATTCTCTGCGTTACAACTCTTTTTATTATTGAATTAGTGTAAAAATGCATCGTTTGCGGCCGTTTTATGAAAAAGGGAGGTAACATTTAGCAATGTAACTTATTAACAAGTAAGGTAACATATCTTTTTTATTTTATTTTCTGGTATAGTTTGTTAAAGTGCCTCTTTGTAGAAAGAATGAAACAATTCTCTGCATTAGAACTTTTTTTTATTGTTGAATTAGTGTCAAAATGCATCGTTTACGGCCATTTTATGAAAAGGGGAGGTAACATTTAGCACTGTAACTTTGTAACAAGCATGGTGACCTGTATTTTTTATTTTATTTTCTGATATAGTTTGTTATGGTGCCTCTTTGTAGAAAGAATGAAACAATTCTCCGCGTTAGAACTTATTTTATTTTTAAATTAGTGTAAAAATACATCGTTAACGGCCAATTCTATAATCGTAGAAATTTATGAAAATTACTGTATGAAATGTGAAACTCAAAAGAGCATCATGACTTTTTCTGTTTTAGATACTTCATCTTTTGTTACATGAGTGACAACAATATTTTGTTGAAATATATCACTTTGTTAGTAAATTAAACAAGATTTATAACTTACACCAATTTGCTGTTTTTTCTTTAAAAAATGTAAAACGGTGTAGTTTAAAAATAGTCATAGTAAAAAATCCAAGCACGGGGACCTATATTTTATTTAGTGTTTTAAACTTGTCTTACTTCAAAGTACTTGTGTGCAAAATTTAAAAAAAATTCTCCACGCTAGAACTTACTCGAAGAAACGTCTTTAAAATGTATTTTATATTATTGTTTTAAGATAAAATTTCTCTAAAATGAATCTAGCTTTGAAGAGAAATGCTTTTGGGGAAAAAGAAAATAAAAACAACGTTTTGTTTTCCAAAGAGTATAATGCTAAACATGTAGCTTAGCAAATATAAATATTGAAAGAATTTTAGTGTTTATCATTAAAAATAGTTAGGGCCCTGGTGATTGAGCTGTGGCCATGACATTTGAAAAGTTATGCAATATTTTTAAAGTCCCCTTATAGGGCCCTATAAATACAAGTACATCGATTTGTACAATCTTTAAACCTACACTCATTGGAATAATCTATATTAAATATGATAAGCGGGACAGCAGTTTAATGGATACATTGTTGGTCGCTAACACCAGAGGTTGCTGGTTCAACCCTCCCCCCACCCCTGGTTGAGCCGATGCCTTTCATAAAACAACACTGAGTACTGGTTCTACCCAGGAAATGGACTCGAGAGTGGTTCATATAAGCTCTGGCTCTCATCGCAATCGAGCTAAAATGAATTTTAGTATAATTTTAGTTTCAATATAAAATATGAACAAATTTGAATGACCGGTTGTTGAGAAGAAGATTTTTGAAAATTGTCTATTTTTAACCTTTTTTGATCCCACCCTGGCCCCTTATGGAAAGTCAATTCTCCTTATTGAGCCAAATTTTATTGAAGTATAGAATTTAAGTAAATGTTATAGGAGGCATAAACAAACCTCGTTGAAAGTGACATTTAAGAAACACCCAAAAACTAAAGTTTCGTATTATTCGCGAAAATACTACTGCTATAGTCATTATCATTTCTTCTAATATATTTACCGTCAAAAAATTTAAATAAAAAATGAGCTGTCATTGCGATACCAGTTACAACCGCTAAAATACAAAGTAATTTGAAAAGAGTCTGGAGCCTGCTCAGTCAAATTAATTACGTTCGTTACCAGTCGGATACAGCTTTATTTTCCGTTCAACCTTGTTGGATAAATGTTATCACGAAATATTTCTTCATAAGAACTGCATTCACTGATTGCGCTTCTCCGATTCCATTGCGGGTTAAAAGTTTGCCACAATGATTTATAATCACATAAATCAGTTCTATTGATATAGCTTGAATATCCTGGGGTGTTACGAGTTAGTGTTTCTGTTTATTCCTTAGAGTTATTTTGATACATCACAATACAGAGTTGTGTCCCTTGCGGTTGACGGTATGACACTTTTTATACTTAACATTTTAATGCGTAATTTGGTTTGGACTATTTTTAAAGTAGTTCATAGATACTGCAATGTCAAGCTGCAGCTGAGTAGAGGCTGACTTAACATTAGCATATATTGTTGATTAAAAATAGTGCACTTTATTGGAAATTTACCTTGACCAAAACGGATGAATTTTAAGGCAGTTAAAAACTTTCTTTTCAAGTGAATTGATGGGTATCACTGCACTGTAAACATTCACTACATAAGACTCATTACATAACTGTTTGTATTGCAATAGAAAAAAATAGATAACTTTTCATATTGTTTTAATAAATTAGATAGGTCACATAAAGCTATAAAGAAAATAAATGTCGACTGCTATATATATATATAATGGTGGACGATTGAAGAACACCTCTGAAATACAACCAGCCGTGTTCTATCAGTTTCTACTGATACAAAGTTAGGAGACAACTTTGTGCGGGACATGATTATCTCAAGTAGAGCATCTACTAGTATTTCAGAGTATTATTTAAGTAAACAGAGTCAGTCATTATTAATAACAATAGGTGGCGACAAAAGCAATTGAATTAATTGTACATTCCTGTTGGCTATTGAGCTATTCGTTCATAAAGTTCTTATATAAACCAATGCAAACATCGCTTATATGTTAACTTATATATATTGAAAAAAAAGAAGATTAAAACAGTTTTCGTACATTTTACTGAAGTAATAACAGTGTCTTTAGCGAAATTGGCATGTATATACAGTATAGTACAGTATATTTCATACACTGTTTAGTGCATTCATCATCGAGTTATATTAATTAGATATTTAGCGTCATTTTTATGCCATCTAGGGCTAACAGACAATCAGTTAACCTAACCACTGTTTTCTGCGATCCTGAAAGGTTAACCAGTACTCGAGCACACCTAATCTCCATAAGAAACTGATAACTTTCCCACTTGAATCAGTTGTGAGGGACAAATGATAATGAGACACATTGTCGTATACACATCACGGAGATTGTTGCTGGTCGGGGATTCGAACTCACGACCCCTGGATTGATAGGGTAGCAAGACCTGTAACAGACCGAGCTAATCAGGCCTGGACATTGGGTCAAAATATTACCTGTATTCCTAATATGCCAATCTGTGCAGCAGAAGTATCGAAACGAGAGTTAAAAACAACAAATTATTGTTAAATATGGAAGAGGTTGCAAACAACAACAATAACTAAGTTCTGCATACCGGTAATTATTATTGTCTGGTACTGATTCAGGTAAAGTGGTAATTGACCATCTTGGTTCCAGGAAGCAAAAAAACATTTCAACAGCTGCAAATATAAAGGAGTCAACAAAGAGTCTTCAAAGAGTATGAGATTGACTGGGATCAAATTATTAGCATGTTGATGGACAATTGTACATGTAGTACCATGAGAGGGGTAAAAGGTGGAATGGAAGCCCAAATTCAACAGAAGAAACCCAATTGGATGGACATGTATTGTTCTTTTCAAACCAGTTCATAACTTGACGTTTAAGACTTAATGTGAATTAATAAAAAAATCATTCAGAATAATCCATGTTCTTCATATATTATAACAGGTATTCTTCTCTAAATACAAACCAAAAAATGAAAAAGGCTCTGACAAAAATAAGAACAGTGAAACATGAGAGGAAGTTGACAAAGGTTTATTTACAATGTCTTTATATTAATATAATACACTTGCATTCATTTGACAGTTTGGGCTAGTTCTAAACTTTCTTTATATATTCAGGTAAAATAATAAGTTAACATACATTATAATATACATCAATAATATACCTCAACACTTTCAATCATTGTACAACATAAACACTTAATTCTGTCAGACATAACCGTTACATGAATAATATTGTTGTATAATACGTACTTCACAGACATTTAACTAGCCTTATGTTTTTCATCAACCGTCATGAAAACTCAAAATTTTGCTTTAATTTCTGAAATAAACACACCCCAACTTACAGATTAAAGCATTTTTACTATCTTCATTTCATATATCCAAAACAGATTTGCATTGTGCAGTAAAAAGCCTCTAACAGATATCCTTAGTTGGGACTGAACCAACATCTTCCATCTTAAAGATGGATGTACTTCATTGTACTATAAGGATGCATTTTGAAGCTATATATAAGCACAGCACACTAATTACTATTATTTACACGACTGTATACATAAATCATGTTATATTTATACACATTAATATATTTAAAATGAAACTCTTTACAGATATTTTAAAGTGTTATATATCAAGACTTACCAGTTGTATTACTATGTAATTTAGATTTGTTGTATGAAGACATAATATGAAAAAATAATCAAAGTTTACTTAAGTAACATAATAAATTTACAATGGTAATGTCTAAAAAAGGTAATAAATAATGGGAACATTTTGTAAAAAAACATACAATGTAACGAGACTAGAAAATATGCAGCCAGTATGGGCTTGAACCTGGGAGTTACAGGGGGAATGTTCTACCGACTGAGCTAGTTGTGGGTTGTGAGGAGGGGTTGAGGGAGTGCTTAATATAACTGTTTCAGGTGTATATTTTTATTAATATGTATAATATAAATATTATCAGTAAACTCTATAGAATTTTATATTCTGAATATCTCTGTAATGCACCAGGAAGGAAGAAATAATATATAAATACTGCTTTTATAAATTAAGATCTTTACAAGTGTGTGAGTTTTAAACACACATATTGCCATGAAATAAATAGTAAATGAAAATAATTATTTGACTGAGTGACACTCAGAGGACATTGTGGTTGTCTTTTCTGCATTTTTCCATTTGCAATAATTAACTACAAAGAGAATTTAAATGATGAATGGTGAACTTCAATTTGCTTCCCAACTAGTTTACACATGGACAATCATGTCATATATCAAAACAATGCTCAGGACCTAGTCTTTAATTACATACAGTTGGGCTCAACATGGGTCACTAAGCATGTGTACCTACTTTATAATAGCAGGAACAGCAAAATTTCAATCAAGTGTATGCATGTATGTGTAAAAATCAAGTTAATTTGGCCAATATTTTGACTACCATAACAAGTCACTTGAAGTGATACATCAAAATGATGAGAAATATTTGCAGCTTTCTTAAATGCAACTAAATATCTGATGCGCACAATATTAAAAATTAAAATGTTTAAACTGGATAGAGTGTTCAGATTTCAACTGTTTCTCTCTAAAAGTTGCTGCCCAACTAGTTTACACATGGACAAATATCTAAACAATGCTCAGACCGTATTCTTTAATTACATATAGTTGAGCTCAACATGGGTAGCATGTGTACTTTATAGTTAGCAGAAACAGCAAAATGTCAGTCTTTAACAAGGGTATGCATGCATGTACAAAAATCAAGTTATTTCGGCCAATATTTTGACTATCTTGACATATGATACATCAAAATAATGGAAATTACTTACATTTATTATTTACTGCAATTATATAAAGTGTGTATGATGTGCAGGATACAAAATTAATTTAAAATATTAAAACTGGATGGGGTCTTCAAATAACGACTGTTTCTCTAAAAGTTGGTGCCCAACTATTTTATAAACATTCGATATCATCAAGACATATACCATTACAATACTTACTAAAGCCAGTTGAAACATACGAGTTGGGCATGATTTCCCATAAATGGAACCATAAATATATTGATAAAACCTGATAAAATATAACGCATCGGTTGGAGAAAATGCGCTTTTCTTCACGTTAGTCCTACCAGAGATATTTTTTAATATATGAAACTAAAGCTTACGCTTTGCTTCATAAGCGCTTAAAATTTGGATAACAGAAACATATTCAAATTGACGCAGTTGTGAATGTCTTTGTCAATATTTACTTACATGTGTGGTTCCCTGCTATCCAAAGAACGCTTCATGAGAATGGAAACCTATCACATTAATGCATACCGGGCCCTAGATGTGAAGGCAACGCCGAGAGCATTTTGGGTCCAAGAACCAGGCTACAATTACCGAAACCTTATAAACGCTTATATATGATTTTACATAAATTTGAGTAATACCATTTCCCATCAATCTGTATCTGTCTGACATAGGTAGACAAAAATTATTAAATTCAATATAAATTCTTCATGTTGGACTATTGCTGTACAAACATGTTGTACTTCTGGATGTTTTACATGTACCAAAAACAGTTTCGATGACAATATCTGTATATCAATACTATATAAGGCCTTCAGAAAGTATTTTCAACAAGAAATGTCACTGGTAAGTGTGGCATGCCCCCAAAATGGTCTGTGAAGATAACGGTATATTTTATAATAGGTAGCAATGTATCTATGAATATCAAGAGTCATGGACTGATATGTTTTTGTGTGTTTTTTTTACATTAGTGTGACCTTGACCTTTGTGTAACCTTGACCATGACATCTAATGTAAAGGTCATGGTATTTCTACAGGTAAATGCAGATAACACATCATCATGACATGTTGATTACTTGTATCAAGCTATTTTAAAATCCTTCCAGGTAAAACAAAGTTACAGACTAGAAATGAAATCTGAAACAAACTGAAAGTGTTACCTTGACCTCTGAGGTAAGGTTCTGGGTCTTAACACGTTGATCAATTAATAAAATGAGCCAAGTGTTCTTGAAATCCATCCATGTATGATGAAGTTGGACCCGACTTGAAATCTTGAACTCTGTGTTGTCAAACAAACTCAATGTATGATCTTGACCTTTGAGGTACAGGTCTTGGTCTTACATGCGACACATCGTTGTGACATCTTGATCAATTGAGCTAAGTTACAGACCAGATGCAAAATATCAAACAGATTGAAAGTGTGATCTTGACCTTTGAGGAAAGGTTCTGGGTCTTACACCCAACACTCCATCATGTCATGCTGATTAACTGAGAGCGACACGTGGCCATATTATGTTGATCATTTGTAGCAAGTATTTATAAAATCCATATATGCATGACAAAGTTACAGGTCGGACACGAAATCTCACAGAGACTCGGTGTTGTCAAACAAACTCAAAGTGTGACCTTGACCTTAAAGATAGGGATGTGGGTCTTAAGCACAACACGTCCTCATGGCATGCTCATGAATTGAGCCAAGTGTTTTTGGAATTTATCCATAAGTGACAAAGGTACAGACCGGACACGAAATCTCAAAAACAAAGTGTTGTTGAACAAACTCTAAGTGTTACCTTGACCTTTGAGGTATGGGTGTGAGTCTTACTCGCGACATGTCGTCATGTTATGTTGATCATTTTTAGCAAGTATTAACAAAATCCATCTATGCATGACAAAGGTACAGGATGGACGCACAATACCAGAGATGGATACTGCCATTACTATGTGCCATATTTTTGGGGGAAGCATAAAAATGGATTTATGTCCATTACCTTCATTTGAAACATTTCACTATCCTGCCCCTTAGATGTATCCACAACTGCATCCACATATTCTATACACAGTCTAACTCCATCTTATATACAGACGTAGCAGTTCCGCAGCATTGAGCCCTTGGAACACACATGACTATTAATATATGAACTGACAGTGGACTAAACAAAAACTTTGGCTAGCAGAAACTCCATCAGTACATTGTTCATGTACATAAGTTTCATGCTACCCAGATGTACACTTTCTATGGTTTAAACCTTGCAGTATTCAGACACCAAAATCCAAGGTTTGGAAGAAAAAAAAATGTATGTTTGTACAAGATGGAAACAACATCTGCAGAAAATGGTATAAAAACCACATAAATTCTTGTGAACCTCTGAGTATTTGGACATTCCATGTGTTTTTTGGGTTATTTTATAAACCCCGCAAAATATTATACATTATTATACATATTATACCCTTGAAAAATGTACACCCGCGTAACATTTAATATGTAAGAATTGTTTTTCACCACCTTGACGACTACATTGCTGTGTACACCAATAACAACACTCATCTCCAAACTTACTCAGTGCTCAATACTGAACTGATCATACCCATGCTTTCCAAATAACCACAACTATGTAAAAAGAATTCAAATTGCACAGAAGGTTAAAATTAGGAATGACTACACGTTAGTAAATTTGATCAACTTTAAAGAAAGATATGGAACTCCTATAAAATTTTGCCAATGTTGCCAAATATTGAACATGCCTTGTATTTTATAATCACACAGCTATACTCTCAATATTATTTAAACACATAGAAGTTATTCATCCAAAACAAACCGACAGTTATGGCTGACATGGCCTTCACCATTCTTTGGTGAGGGCATCAATATGTACAAAACCAGTGTGTGCATGTATTGAAAGATTATACTGGTATGACCATGCTATGCAAATAAAGAAACAATCAATCGTGTCCATTTGTCAAACGTGACTATTTAAAAAAATGATGAAAATACATGGACTATGTGCTAAAATTTATAAATGATTTAGTTTGTTAAGTTCAAAATCTAACTTTTAGATTTAAATTATTGCTAATATTGAATCGTATGCCCATAAACTTGAGACTTGTTGCAATGTACACAGTCAACATCAACTTGTATAGTAAACAATAATTAACCATGTAAACAGTAAACAATAACTAGTCAGGTAAACAGTAAACGATAACTAAACATGTAAACAATAAACAAAAACTTATCATGTAAACAGTTGACAATAACTAATCATGTAAACTGTTGACAATTACTAATCATGTAAACATTTGACAATAACTAATCATGTAAAGCTGACAATAACTGATCATGTAAAAAGTTGACAAGAACTAATCATGTAAACTGTTGACAATAGCTAATCATGTAAACAGTTGACAATAGCTAATCATGTAAACAGTTGACAATAACTAATAATGTAAACTGTTGACATTAACTAATCATGTAAACAGTTTACAATAACTAATCTTATCATGTAAACAGTAAACAATAACTAATCATGTAAACAGTTGACAATAACTAATCATGTAAACATTGACTTGATTAAGTTGATATGAAAACAGTAAAAATAAGACACTTCATATAAACAATGAATATTCGTTACGTAAATACCGACTCATTGTCGAGTAAATATTGACTCATTGTCGGGTAAATACCGACTCTTTGTCGAGTTAATATTGACTCATTGTCGAGTAAATACCGACTCTTTGTCAGGTAAATATTGACTCGATGTCATATAAACGTGGACTCATTACCAGGTAAGCAATTGACAATGACACATCAAGCAAACACTGATTGAACATGTAAACAGTAACAATGACTTGATATGTAAACATAAAGACTCGTATAGACTTAAATATAAACATTGACTCTTTGTCATGGAAACATTTGACTTATTACCATGTAAACATAGTCTCACCTTGTAAGAGTTCACGAACCAAGCAGGTAATGTGAAGCCGTGAGCCATCAGTTCGGTGGCTGTACTGTGATGATATTGGGCAGTCCTGTCCTGGTATCTCTCCAGAATTTGCTGTAACAACTGCCAGGCCTAGTCTGCTGAACTGTAATCCACAGTCCTGTCCTCGTGTCCCTCCAGATATTGCTGTAACAACTGCCAGGTCTAGTCTGCTGAACTGTAATCCACAGTTCTGTCCTCGTATCTCTCCAGATATTGCTGTAACAACTGCAAGGTCTAGTCTGCTGAACTGTAATCCACAGTCCTGTCCTCGTATCTCTCCAGATATTGCTGTAACAACTGCCAGGCCTAGTCTGCTGAACAGTAATCCACAGTCCTGTCCTCGTATTTCTCCAGATATTGCTGTAACAACTGCCAGGCCTAGTCTGCTGAACTGTAATCCACAGTCCTGCCCTCGTATCTCTCCAGATATTGCTGTAACAACTGCCAGGCCTAGTCTGCTGAACTGTAATCCAGTCCTGTCCTCGTGTCCCTCCAGATATTGCTGTAACAACTGCCAGGTCTAGTCTGCTGAACTGTAATCCACAGTTCTGACCTCGTGTCCCTCCAGATATTGCTGTAACAACTGCCAGGCCTAGTCTGCTGAACTGTAATCCACAGTCCTGTCCTCGTATATCTCCAGATATTGCTGTAACAACTGCCAGGTCTAGCCTGCTGAACTGTAATCCACAGTCCTGTCCTCGTATCTCTCCAGATATTGCTGTAACAACTGCCTGGCCTAGTCTGTTGAACTGTAATTCACAGTCCTGTCCTTGTATCACTCCAGATATTGCTGTAACAACTGCAAGACCTAGTCCGCTGAACTGTAATCCACAGTCCTGTCCTCGTATCTCTCCAGATATTGCTGTAACAACTGCCAGGTCTAGTCTGCTGAACTGTAATCCACGGTCCGGTCCTCGTATCCCTCCAGATATTGCTGTAACAACTGCCAGGCCTAGTCTGCTGAACTGTAATCCCCAGTCCTGTCCTCGTATCTCTCCAGATATTGCTGTAACAACTGCCAGGCCTAGTCTGCTGAACTGTAATCCACAGTCCTGTCCTGGTATCTCTCCAGATATTGCTGTATCAACTGCTAGGCCTAGTAAATTAACATGCAAATTAGCTGCTTCGCTCACAGATATTACCCTATAATTTCAAATATACTCGGGCAATTCTGTTATCATTCAGTATTAGAACAGTATAGATGTGATTTGTATATATTGCATAATTTTCCAGACAACATATCCTGTATTGTAACCAAACCAGCTCAATGAAAACTACTGTATTTGTTGTGCAGGTCAAAATCCCTTTTACCGAGCTATATGCACGTGTAACTTTTTTCTTCTTTTAACTTTTTTATTGAAAATTGATCAATTTTGTTATTTTACAGTTTTAAATAAATTACCTGAGAGACAAGCTGTCAATTACTGGATACAGTTGTAGACAAATGCCCTACACAAAATGACAGCTCTGTCATACATGCCAGCATTAACAAGGAGTCCCACAATTTCATCAGCTCCTGGAGTGTTTCCTTTAAGTAAAACGCAACAATATATAAATATTTATAAGGTATACCATGATCCACATATATAATGAAAGAAGAATTACCATAGACCAAGAAATTGGCATATATATCTAAATGAGGATATTTACTTCATACAGATATTTTTCAAACTATCAAGTTCCTACACATATCGAAACTATAAGTAGAAATGCTACATCTGTTACAACTAGATGTTTTTGAGGCAACAAACACTGTGCTATTGTTATAAAGATGCCACAAAGAAGTATCAAGCTCCCTGAGACATGACCTTACACTCTATTCAGTTACAATATACTAGTTTAACAATCAGCCTCTAATTAATACATGTCTGGAAGCTTCTAGTCGCATTACTGAAGTCAATATTTGCAACTTTAGATCAATGCTGGACCACCATGCTGTTGCTGGGTACATATAAAAAATATACCTTAATCGCAAAAGTTTAACCTGGGTGCCTACATACGATGAAGCTGACGACGCCGGGGTCATGGCAACAGCTCTCCTTGGACTTCATCCCGGCGAGCTAATAAATCATACTTACAGTTATGTCGTAAATGTTGATTTTCAGTACTCATTAAACTGCAGAAATTGCTGCTTTAATTTAGATATTTTATCTCAATGACTTCGCGCACCGAAAGCTAAATATAGCTATTTATATATGAGTTTATAAAATTATGATGATAAAAGGTAAATTAAGTAATTATAGTGTAATACAATTATTTATATTTGGAAATAATCTTTTCTGGTATATTGGATTTTCTACATAAACAAGAAATAAACATCATTTACATCATCTATTGCATTATTATTGTCTGGTACTGATTCAGGTAAAGTGGTAATTGACCATCTTGGTTCCAGGAAGCAAAAAAACATTTCAACAGCTGCAAATATAAAGGAGTCAACAAAGAGTCCTCAAAGAGTATGAGATTGACTGGGATCAAATTATTAGCATGTTGATGGACAATTGTAGTACCATGAGAGGGGTAAAAGGTGGAATGGAAGCCCAAATTCAACAGAAGAAACCCAATTGGATGGACATGTATTGTTCTTTTCAAACCAGTTTATAACTTGACGTTTAAGACTTAATGTGAATTAATAAAAAAATCATTCAGAATAATCCATGTTCTTCATATATTATAACAGGTATTCTTTTCTAAATAGAAACCAAAAAATGAAAAAGGCTCTGACAAAAATAAGAACAGTGAAACATGAGAGGAAGTTGACAAAGGTTTATTTACAATGTCTTTATATTAATATAATACACTTGCATTCATTTGACAGTTTGGGCTATTTCTAAACTTTCTTTATATATTCAGGTAAAATAATAAGTTAACATACATTATAATATACATATGGTTCCTGGTGTTGAGTAAATCTTTATAGTGTAAAAGAGCACCTTTTCTATATGAAAAGAGATCCAGGTTCAACTCCTGGTGGAGACCTCAACACTTTCAATCATTGTACAACATAAACACTTAATTCTGTCAGACATAACCGTTACATGAATAATATTGTTGTATAATACGTACTTCACAGACATTTAACTAGCCTAATGTTTTTCATCAACCGTCATGAAAACTCAAAATTTTGCTATAATTCCTGAAATAAACACACCCCAACTTACAGATTAAAGCATTTTTACTATCTTCATTTCATATATCCAAAACAGATTTGCATTGTGCAGTAAAAAGCCTCTAACAGATATCCTTAGTTGGGACTGAACCAACATCTTCCATCTTAAAGATGGATGTACTTCATTGTACTATAAGGATGCACTTTGAAGCTATATATAAGCACAGCACACTAATTACTATTATTTACACGACTGTATACATAAATCATGTTATATTTATACACATTAATATATTTAAAATGAAACTCTTTACAGATATTTTAAAGTGTTATATATCAAGACTTACCAGTTGTATTACTATGTAATTTAGATTTGTTGTATGAAGACATAATATGAAAAAATAATCAAAGTTTACTTAAGTAACATAATAAATTTACAATGGTAATGTCTAAAAAAGGTAATAAATAAGGGGAACATTTTGTAAAAAAACATACAATGTAACGAGACAAGAAAATATGCAGCCAGTATGGGCTTGAACCTGGGAGTTACAGGGGGAATGTTCTACCGACTGAGCTAGTTGTGGGTTGTGGGGAGGGGTTGAGGGAGTGCTTAATATAACTGTTTCAGGTGTATATTTTTATTAATATGTATAATATAAATATTATCAGTAAACTCTATAGAATTTTATATTCTGAATATCTCTGTAATGCACCAGGAAGGAAGAAATAATATATCAATACTGCTTTTATAAATTAAGATCTTTACAAGTGTGTGAGTTTTAAACACACATATTGCCATGAAATAAATAGTAAATGAAAATAATTATTTGACTGAGTGACACTCAGAGGACATTGTGGTTGTCTTTTCTGCATTTTTCCATTTGCAATAATTAACTACAAAGAGAATTTAAATGATGAATGGTGAACTTCAATTTGCTTCCCAACTAGTTTACACATGGACAATCATATCATATATCAAAACAATGCTCAGGACCTAGTCTTTAATTACATACAGTTGGGTTCAACACGGGTCACTAAGCATGTGTACCTACTTTATAATAGCAGGAACAGCAAAATTTCAATCAAGTGTATGCATGTATGTGTAAAAATCAAGTTAATTTGGCCAATATTTTGACTACCATAACAAGTCACTTGAAGTGATACATCAAAATGATGAGAAATATTTGCAGCTTTCTTAAATGCAACTAAATATCTGATGCGCACAATATTAAAAATTAAAATGTTTAAACTGGATAGAGTGTTCAGATTTCAACTGTTCCTCTCTAAAAGTTGCTGCCCAACTAGTTTACACATGGACAAATATCTAAACAATGCTCAGACCGTATTCTTTAATTACATATAGTTGAGCTCAACATGGGTAGCATGTGTACTTTATAGTTAGCAGAAACAGCAAAATGTCAGTCTTTAACAAGGGTATGCATGCATGTACAAAAATCAAGTTATTTCGGCCAATATTTTGACTATCTTGACATATGATACATCAAAATAATGGAAATTACTTACATTTATTATTTACTGCAATTATATAAAGTGTGTATGATGTGCAGGATACAAAATTAATTTAAAATATTAAAACTGGATGGGGTCTTCAAATAACGACTGTTTCTCTAAAAGTTGGTGCCCAACTATTTTATAAACATTCGATATCATCAAGACATATACCATTACAATACTTACTAAAGCCAGTTGAAACATACGAGTTGGGCATGATTTCCCATAAATGGAACCATAAATATATTGATAAAACCTGATAAAATATAACGCATACATGCTTATATACATACATGCTTACATACATGCTTACATAGATGTTTACATGCATGCGTGCGTACATGCGTGCGTGCGTGCGTGTGTGTTGTGTACATGTTTTATGTGTGCATGTGTGGATGAGTGACAGTACAAGGGATACTACAAATAGGATAACATAAAAAAAATATTAAAAACTTTTCTTTTCATTCTGATATGAACTTCGAAATATTTCGTATATAAGGATGTTCAAAGGGAGTATTGTGCATGCATATATGCATACATTATTACATGCATACATGCGTGAGTGCGTACGTGCATGCGTGTTGTGTACACGTATTATGTGTGCAGTTGTGGATGAGTGACAGTACAAGGAATACTACAAATAGTATAACATAAAAAAGGAAATAAAACATTCCTTTTTATTCTTATATAAATGTCGAAATATTTTGTATATAAGGATGATCAAAGGAAGTTTGTTATCATAATTTTAGATATTATATTAATACCAATATAACAGTGTACCATAGTATAACACTTAAGTTCCTGACAGTTCTTATGCACATCTTTCGTATCTAGTGTATAAGGAATGTCTCAAACTTTACATCCGATTTTTATTTGTGTCAAAATGCGTTGTTGCTTTCTTTTTAAGACAGCTTAATAAAATAATAAAAATACTAATATATACATGTACTAACGTGTGTTAATAGAATACTAGTACATGCATACATACAAATGTAGATGACAATATACTACTAGACATTATCATAAGAGAGAGTAATAAATACTATTGTATATAACATAATAATTAAAACTTTTTTTTTTATTAATTGTTGATATTTAAACGAAACATAAGTGTATAATACATTTCTCAAATATTGTCTTATCGATTATAATATTGCCATCCTTTAACATAAACATTCTGTATAATCATCATCATTACATAAAATATGGTTTTGGAGGTGGTATAACTATTTATGTAATATATTATAGATATAAAAACGATAGATATTTTAAGTTCACCATATCTGTGCATACAAAAATATAAGTTGATTATAGTATAAATAACTGATATGCAAACGGAACACACAGGTGTTTAATGCATCTCTCACATGTGTTTATCAGATAGAGTTGATAAACTGTGTTTTCAAACAGAATCTAGTAAGACTATTCATTATAAAGTAAATGGGAAATATATTGTATACTACACGTGGTATATGCAAAGGATAAATATTATTTTGCATATAACTTGTAAATTATATTCATTAGTAATATGCAAACGAAACACAGGTGTTTACTACATGTCTCACGTGTTAGTATCAGTTAGTTTTTACACGTTGTTAGTTTTTAAAATAGACACGCTATATAATCTGCATCGTGGCATTAAATATTGTTCTGCAATAGAAGGCTATTTGTTATAATTTTTATTTGCTTAAAACAACTTAATATAGACAGTATTAAAAAAATGTGTATATGATAATAGATATATTTATGTAAATAGATTATTAAATACAGACAGTAAGTGAAAAAAAAACGACAAAGAAGTCCAGTTAAAATAGTCAAAACGATTATTCTTGTTGTTTAAGTCGTTGTTATTGGTGCTCAATAATCTCTAAGTATATTTGTTAATATTTAGGTTTCATAAAAAATTTCACTTTTATATATGTAAATTATTTTTCCATAACAATTTTGTTAATATTTGCAATAATGAATATTAAGTCCCTGCAAAATAAAGGGAAAAACATGTTTATATCAAAATGACAGATACAGGTAGTAAATAATTATATAAAAAAAATAACAAATTTCAAAAATATCGATTAATTATTATTATTACTTTGATAACATTAATGTGTTAAATGTATGAAATACTAGTTGTTTATAGTGGCGGCGAACCTTTGTAAATATTTTGATATTTTTTGGTGATGATGAATTATGGTTTGTTTTATTGTTTGTATTTTTGTCAACACTCATACTACCTACTACTATATCTTTTTCTTCTTCTTCACCTCACGTACACTCTAAGTTTGTAACAGAATGCACATACCGAAAGTTATAATAATTTCCCCCAAATGTTGTAAAATGAATGTAAAAGTTTGCACATTTAACGTAAAAGGCTTAAGCGACTCATCCAAAAGACAACAATTATTTCATTGGTTGAAGCTGAACCAATACTCTATATGTTTGTTACAAGAGCTACACTGTGAAGAATTGTCATATAACAAATTGAAAAAAGAGTGGGGCGATGAATTATTTTTAAGTGGAAATAGCAGGAATAGCACAGGTGTGGGCATCCTTATTAACTCTAATTTTACGTATACAATAAAAGAATATAATAATATCATTGACGGTAGAATGCAATCGTTGAACATTAATATAAACGAAAAAGATTATGTATTTCTAAATGTTTATGCACCAAATAATGCTACAGAACATATTACATTTCTTACGAAAATAGAAGATTTTATTATTTTAAACGATAGCGATACTTTAATCGCTGGTTGCGATTTTAATACTATTATTGACATTGATAAAGATAAAAAAATGGAAATATTAACAACCATAAGAGAAATAGAGAAAAAATAAATAATATTATACAAAATAACGATATAAATGATATATAGAGAATTTTAAATCCAAATACAAAACACTATACGTGGCACTCCAACCACAAACCGCCAATATTTTGTAGGCTTGACTTTTTTCTTGTTCCAAACAACATAGTAAATGCAATTACTCAATGTAAAATTACAACGGGTTTACGGTCAGATCATTCAGTTGTATATTTTAATATAAATGTTGTTAATCAACTTCGAGGGTCAGGATTTTTTAAACTTAATAATAGTGTTATTTTAGAAAAAGATTATCAAGATAAAATAAAATATTCAATACAAGAAATAGCAGATATTAATAAAGAAGCTAATCCTAACACGTTATGTGAAATCATTAAGGGTACAATAAGGAACGAAACTATTAAATACACATCCGCAAAAAAATAAAATAGTCAAATTAGAAATAAAACTCAGAAACGATATTGATATCTAATAAAAAGAGCTATCCAACAATCATAACAATGAGACAATTTTAAATAATATAAAAGAAAGAAATCTGAATTAGAGGAAATAATCAAATTACAAACAAAGGGATCTTTACTAAGAGCAAAAGCTGAATGGATAGAAGGGGCAGAAAAAAAAAAAAAATATTTTAGTAATTTAGAAAAGAAAAAGATCAGAACACAAAACTATCAAAAGACTAGTTAAAAATGATATAGAAATTACGAAATCAAAAGATATTTTAGATGCAACTAAATCATTTTATAAAACATTGTACAGGAAAGATACCAGATTAAGTAATGATGACATATTTTTAACACAATTAAATAATACAATTTTGAACGAAGATGAAAAGAAATCGTGTGAAGGTCTAATTACTGAAGCAGAATGTTTAACAGCTCTCAAAAAAATGAAAAATTGTAAAAGTCCAGAATCAGATGGAATTACAGCAGAATTCTACAAAATATTTTGGAACACGGTTAAAACTTATTACATAAGCTCGATAAATTATTCATACGAAAACAATTCATTAACAACAATTCAAAAACAAGGCATAATTTCTCTTCTACCAAAGAAAGACAAAAAATTAACAACATTAGGGAATTGGAGACCAATAAGTTTACTTAACGTTGATTATAAAATTACTACAAAAACAACAGCAAATAGAATGAAAAATGTTTTAAATAATCTTATCGATAACAGCCAAACAGGTTTTTTAAAAGGAAGATATATAGGTGAAAACATTCGAACTATCTTTGAGGTAATAGAATATTTAAATGACGAAGACAAACCAGGACTTATATTTTTTGCAGATTTTGAAAAGGCATTCGATAGTATAGATCACGATTTTATTTTTAAAACTCTTGCATATTTTAATTTTGGTAACTCTTTTATAAACTGGATTAAATTATTTTATAACGATGCTCAAAGTTGTGTAGTTAATAACGGACACATGTCCGAGTTCTTCAACATCGAAAGAGGAGTACGACAAGGATGTCCACTTTCACCATATTTATTTATATTAATTATAGAAATTTTATACAAGTCCGTAAAAGCAGATAAAGATATAAAAGGCATAAACACATATAATAGAGAAATAAAAATACGGCATTTGCAGATGATGCAACGTTTATGATGGATGGGTCATATAAAACTTTTACATCTTTAATAAAAAGGCTAAATTATTTCAGTAAAATATCTGGTTTAAAAAATTAAACGATAAAAAATGTGTTATCTTAAGATCAGGATCATTAAAAACTTCTATTGAAACATTTGGTACAAATAATAGATTCATATGGACATCAGAATGCTCGTCTACGCTGGGAATTTTTTTTTCATGACAGAAACAAATATCACGAATTAAATTTAATACCAAAAATACAAGAATTTAGAAACTGCTTAAAACGATGGAAGAGGCATAATTTATCAATTATTGGAAAAATAACTGTTATAAAAACTTTTGCATTACCAAAACTTATATGCCCCTTTACAGTCCTAGAAAACCCAAAACCGGAATTAATTAATTTAATCAATAAGTGTATATACACTTATTTATGGGATAATAAACCTGAGCAAATTAGTCGAAAAACAATAATACAGGATTATGAAAACGGGGGCCTAAAAATGATTGATTTAAACATGTTTATAAAAGCAATTAAAGCAGGATGTGTCAAAAGAATAATCGATAATAAAAATGAGGGTGATTGGAAACATATATACAATAACACATTAGATAAAATAGGGGGACAATTAATATTTGAATGTAATTCAAATGAAAATGACTATATTAAAACACAAAACCAACAATTTCCCAAATTTTTCTTAGAAATATTACAATCATGGTCAAGCATAAACTTTGTAAATAAACCAGAAGCTGAAGGATTAAACAATCAGATATAATGGAACAACTCTTATATAAAAAACAAAAACACGACATTATTTTATAAAGAATGGTATGCAAAAGGTATCAAGTACATCAAACAAATATTTGATAGTAGGCAAAAAACGTTTTATACATTTCAGTTTGTAAAAGCTAAGTATACACTTAATAATTAAGATTTTTTAAAATATTATACTTTAATTGAAAGCAAACCAAAAGTATGGAAACAAAACTTGAAAACCGACAACATAGCTGATAATAATAAACAAATTAGCTTAATGCAACACATTCGAAACCTCAAGAGTCCAAATAAATTTTTATACAACAGACACTTAAAAAACACTAACAATATAAATATTATCAAACTCCATATTAAATGGGAATCAGAAAGTACGAACATTAACTGGAATGTTATTCACACCGTACCTTTTAAATCCTTAATTGATACAAAAATAAGAGCTTTTCAATACAAATATATTATGCGAATTGTACCAAACAACAAATTCCTGTATAAATGCAACATATGTAATACAAGTTTATGTGATTTTTGTGCCATGAATGTTGAAACAAATAGACATCTATTTTGGGAATGTCATTGTTCTAGAGCCTTTTGGACAAATCTTGAAGAATATCTTAATGAAAAGTGGTTTACAATAAAGTTAAATTATATGATAATATCTTTTGGATATGTTGAATGGAGCAGTTATTCAAACTTGTTAAATACTATATTGATTTATGCTAAATATTTTATCTATAAAAATAAGTATGCAAAAACAATTCCCATATTTCTCAATTTTATAAAATATTTAAAACATATTGAAAACATAGAAAGAATAATAGCAACGACAAAATATAAACTTGAACAACATAACGGCAAATGGGAAAAATTACAACTTTATTAATGACGTCATCAAACTGATTTCAGACTTAGAGTGTCGAGTATTCCTCTTCTTTATCTTAACCTTCATTTCCTTTTTTATTTCTTATCTACTCTCCATTATCTACTGTCTACAAACACCAACTTATTTCTCAATTAATGCATAAAGTATAATTGTGACAATGCTTCATTATAAAAACACTTACAATATTATTGTTAACATATAAAAACAGCCTGAATAGACTTGTATATCAGTTATATATCTTAACATGCTGGTATAATATCCATGTTAATCCTTCTTATTGTGTTATGTATAATGCGTTGTTATTTACTTGAATGTATATGTATTATGAGAAATAAAATATTTAAAGACAAAAGTTTCCGAGTTACAAGTTATACAACGTGCATCTAACCCTTTTATTTCAAGGCATTGTACAATAACGCAGATAATTATTTTTATTTAAGATTCAATAAAGTTGTTTGCCTGAATGTTGTTAAGTGCTTTGCAAGATTTGCGTTTGCATAAAAAGCACGCTTTAATAAAAGCATGCATTACCATCCTAGACATGTCAGTGTTTACTCGACAATCCGTTTTCTCTCTCAACACTTTACTTTCTTATACACTCGATGCTCGATTTTCTTACTTGGTACTCAACATCCTGAATCTACGTTCGATTATCTTACCCGACCTTTTTTTTATGACTTGACACTTGATTTTCTTACTAGACACTTGGTTATCTTATTAGACGCTCGACTTTCTTCACAAATTTATTTTATGTACTCCACACTCACTGAATTTTTTACTCGACCTTTAATTTCATAGCCATACTAAACATCCTTACTCCATTTTCTTACTCACCACTTTATTTTCTAACTCGTCACTCTATTTTCCTACTCGACACTCAATATTTTTACTCTATACTCAACATCCTTACTCGACTTCGATTTCATTACTCAACACTTGATTTTCGTTCTCAACACATGATTTTGTTATTCGACATTAGATTTTCTCATTTGATACTTAATATCCTTACTCGACACATGACTTCCTTACTCGGCACTCGGTTTTTTTACTCAGTATTCAATATCCTTACTCGACCTTATATTTTCTTATTTAATATTTGATTTTCTTAGGTTAAAGTTGACTTACTTATGCACTCAATGCTCAGATGTTTTACATGGTACTCGAAATCATTACTCGATATCCTTACACGACATCCTTACTCGACATCCTTACAAGGCGTTTGATTTCCTTCAGCTACATTTGATTATCTTACTAGATGCTCAAAATCCTTACTCGAGTCATTTTCGATTCTTGATTTTCCTATTTTCTTATGTACTATACACTTGGTTTTCTTACTCGAAATTTAATTTTCTTACTCGATACTGAACATCCTTACACGACTTTTAATTTTCTTACTCGATACTGAACATCTTTACACGACTTTTAATTTCCTTACTAGATACTGAACATCCTTACACGACTTTTGATTTTCTTACTAGATACTAAACATCCTTACAATACTTTTTATTTTCTTACTCGATACTGAACATCTTTACACGACTTTTGATTGTCTTACTCGATACTTAACATCCTTACACGACTTTTTATTTTCTTACTCGATACTGAACATCTTTACACGACTTTTGATTGTCTTACTCGATACTTAACATCCTTACACGATTTTTGATTTTCTTACTCGATACTGACCTTACTTACACGACTTTTGATTTTCTTACTCGATACTGAACATCCTTACACGACTTTTAATTTTCTTACTAGATACTAAACATCCTTACACGACTTTTGATTTTCTAATTAGATATTGAACATCCTTGCACTTTTGAATTTCTTACTAGATACTGAAAATCCTACACGACTTTTGATTTTCTAACTAGATACTGAACATCCTTACACGATTTTGATTTTATTACTAGATACTGAACATCCTTGCACTTTTGATTTTCTTACTAGATACTGAATATCCTTACACGACTAATGATTTTCTAACAAGATACTGAACATCCTTACACGACTTTTGATTTTCTTACTAGATACTGAATATCCTTACACGACTTATGATTTTCTAACAAGATACTGAACATCCTTACACGACTTTTGATATTTTTAGTAGATACTTAACATCCTTACAAGAACCTGAACATCCTTACACGACTTTTGATTTTCATACTAGATACTGAAAATCCTACATGACTTTTGATTTTCTTACAAGATATTGAACATCCTTACACGACTTTTGATTGTCTTAATATATACTGAACATCCTTAAACGACTTTTGATTTTCTCACTAGATACTGAACATCCTTACTAGATACTGAACATCCTTACACGACTTTTGATTGTCTTACTAGATACTGAACAACATACACTACTTTTGATTTGTTTACAAGATGCTGAACATCCTAACACGACTTTTAATTTTCCTTCTAGATACTGAACATCCTTACACGACTTTTGATTTTCTTACTCGATACCAGACATCCTTGCTAGATACTGAACATCCTTACACGATTTTTGATTTTCTTACTCGATACTGAACATCCTTACTAGATACTGAACATCCTACACGACTTTTGATTTTCTCACTCGATACTGGACATCCTGACTAGATACTGAACATCCTTACACGGCTTTTGATTTTCTTACTAGATACTGAACATCCTGACTAGATACTAAACATCCTTACACGACTTTTGATTTTCTTACTAGATACAGAACAACTTTACACGACTTTTGATTATCTTACTAGATACTGAACATTCTTACACGACTTTTGATTGTCTTAATAGATACTAAACTTCCTTACACGACTTATGATTTTCTTACTCGATACCTAATATTCTTACTCGGTACTGAACATCCTTACACGACTTTTGATTGTTTTACTAGAAACTGGACATCCTTACACATCTTTTGATTTTCTTACTAGATACTGAACATCCTTACTAGATACTGAACATCCTTACACGACTTTTGATTTTCTTACTAGATTCTAAACATCCTGACACGACTTTTGATTGTCTTACTAGATACTGAACATTAAACACTACTTTCAATTTTTTTACTAGATACTGAACATCCTTACACGACTTGTGATATTGTTACTCGATACTGGACATCCTTACTAGATACTGAAAATCCTTACACGACTTTTGATTTTCTTACTCGGTACTGAACATCCTTACTAGATACTGAACATCCTTACACGACTTTTGATTTTCTTACTAGATACTGAACATCCTTACACGACTTTTGATTTTCTTACTCGATACTGGACATCCTTACTAGATACTGAACATCCTTACACGACTTTTGATTTTCTTACCAGATACTGAACATCCTTCCTAGATACTGAACATCCTAACACGACTTTTGATTTTCTTACTAGATACAGAACATCCTTACACGACTTTTGATTTTTTTTACTAGATACTGAACATCCTTACACGACTTTTGATTTTCTTACTGGATACTGAACATCCTACACGACTTTTGATTTTCTTACTAGATACTGAACAACACTACTAGATACTGAACATCCTAACACGACTTTTGATTTTGTTACCAGATACTAAATATCCTTACACGACTTTTGATTTTCTTACTAGATACAGAACATCCTATCTCGACTTTTGAATTTCTTACTATATATTGAACATCATTACTAGATACTGAACATCCTTACACGACTTTTGATTTTCTTACCAGGTACTGAACATCCTTCCTAGATACTGAACATCCTAACACGACTTTTGATTTTCTTACTAGATACAGAACATCCTTACACGACTTTTGATTTTCTTACTGGATACTGGACATCCTTACTAGATACTGAACATCCTTACACGACTTTTGATTTTCTTACCAGATACTGAACATCCTTACACGACTTTTGATTTTTTTACTCGATACTGGACATCCTTACCAGATACTAAATATCCTTACACGACTTTTGATTTTCTTACTAGATACTAAACATCCTGACACGACTTTTGGTTGTCTTACTAGATACAGAACATCCTAACTCGACTTTTGAATTTCGTACTATATATTGAACATCATTACTAGATACTGAACATCCTTACACGACTTTTGATATTTTTACTAGATACTGAACATCCTACACGACTTTTGATTGTCTTATTAGATACTGAACAAAACTACTAGATACTGAACATCCTAACACGACTTTTGATTTTGTTACCAGATACTAAATATCCTTACACGACTTTTGATTTTCTTACAAGATACTAAACGTCCTGACACGACTTTTGATTGTCTTACTAGATACTGAACATCCTATACGACTTTTGGTTGTCTTACTAGATACAGAACAAAACTACTAGATACTGAACATCCTTACACGACTTTTGATTTTATTACCAGATACTAAATATCCTTACACGACTTTTGATTTTCTTATTAGATACTAAACATCCTGACACGACTTTTGATTGTTTTACTAGATACTGAACATCCTATACGACTTTTGATTTTCTTACTAAATACTGAACATCCTTACATGACTTTTGATTTTATTACTCGATACTGGACATCCTTACTAGATACTGAACATCCTTACACGACTTTTGATTTTCTTACTGGATACTAAACATTCTTACTAGATACTGAACATCCTTACACGACTTTTGATTTTCTTACTAGATACAGAACATCCTTACACGACTTTTGATTTCCTTACTAGATACTGGACATCCTTTCACGAATTTTGTTTGTCTTAATAGATGCTAAACATTCTTACACGACTTGTGATTTTCTTACTCGATACTTAACATTTTTACTAGATACTGAACATCTTTACACGACTTTGAATTTCTTACTCGATACTGAACATCCTAACACGACTTTTGATTGTCTAACTAGATACTGATCATCCTTACACGACTTTTGATTTTCTTACTAGATACTAAACATCCTAACACGATTTTTGATTTTTTTAATAGATATTGAACATCCTAAACGACTTCTGATTTTCTTGCTAGATAGTGAACATCCTTACACGACTTTTGATTTTCTTGCTAGATACTGAACATCCTTACACGACTTTTTATTTCCTTACTAGATGATGAAAATCCTTACTAGATACTATACATCCTTACACTGCTTTTGATTTATTACTAGATACAGAACATCCTTTCACGTCTTTTGATTGTCTTACTAGATACTGAACATCATTCGCTACTTTTGATTTTTTTACTAGATGCTGAACATCCTTACACGACTTTTGATTTTCTTACCAGATGCTGAACATCCTTACACGCCTTTTGATTTCTTACTAGATACTGGACATACTAACTAGATACTGAACTTCCTTACACGACTTTTGATTTTCCTACTCGATACTGAACATCCTTACACGACTTTTGATTTTCTTACTCGATATTGGACATCCGTACTAGATACTGAACATCCTTACTAGATACTAAACATCCTTACACGACTTTTGATTGTCATACTAGATACAGAACATCCTTACACGACTTTTGATTTTCTAACTAGATACTGAACATCCTACACGACTTTTGATTTTCTTAATAGATGCTGAACATCATTATTAGATACTGAACATCCTAACACGACTTTTGATTTTGTTACCTGATATTAAATATCCTTACACGACTTTTGATTTTCTTACTAGATACTAAACATCGTGACACGACTTTTGATTGTCTTAGTAGATACTGAACATCCTTACACTACTTTTGATTTTCTTACTAGATACTGAACTTCCTACAGGACTTTTGGTTTTCTTACTAGATACTAAACATCCTGACACGACTTTTGATTGTCTTAGTAGATACTGAACATCCTAACACTACTTTTGATTTTCTTACTAGATAATGAACTTCCTTTACGACTTTTGATTTTCTTACTAGATACTGAACATCCTGACTAGATACTGAGCATCCTAACAAAAGTTTTGATTTTCTTCCTAGATACTAAACATCCTTACACGACTTTTGCTTGTCTTACTAGATACTGAACATCCTTACACTACTTTGGGTTTTCTTACTAGATACTGAACATCCTTACACGACTTTTGATTTTGTTACCAGATACTAAATATCCTTACACTAATTTTGATTTTCTTACTAGATACTGAATATCCTTACACTAATTTTGATTTTCTTACCGGATACTTAACTTCCTACACGACTTTTGATTTTCTTACTAGATACTGAACATCCTAACAAGATACTGGACATCCTTACACAACTTTTGATTTTCTTACTAAATACTGAATAGCCTTACTAGATACTGAACATTCTCACACGACTTTTGATTATTTTACTAGAAACTAAACATCCTTACATGACTTTTGATTTTCTTACTAGATACTGAACATCATACACAACCTTTGATTTTCTTACTAGATACTAAACATCCTTCTACGACTTTTGGTTGTCTTACTAGATACTGAACATCATTACACTATTTTTGGATTACTTACTAGATACTGAACATCCTTACACGACTTTTGATTTTATTACTAGATACTGAACATCCTTACACTACTTTTGATTTTCTTACTAGATACTGAACATCCTTACAATACTTTTGATTTTCTTACTAGATACTGAACATATTTACACGACTTTTGATTTTCTTACTAGATACTGAACATCCTAACTAGATACTGAACATCCTTACACGAGTTTTGATTTTATTACTAGATACTAAACATCCTTACACGACTTTTGGTTGTCTTACTAGATACTGAAAATCCTTACACTACTTTTGGTTTTCTTACTAGATACTGAACATCCTTACACGACTTTTGATTTTCTTACTAGATACAGAACATCTTACACTACTTTTGATTTTCTAACTAGATACTGAACATCTTTTTCGACTTTTTATTTTCTAACTTGATACCAAACACCCTTACATGACTTTTGATTTTCTAACTAGATACTGAATATCCTTACTAGACACTGAACATCCTTACAAGGCTTTTGATTTTCTTACTAGGTACTAAACGTCATTACACGACTTTCGATTTTCTTACTAGATACTGAACATCCTACACTACTTTTTATTTTTCTTACTAGATACTGAACATCTTTACACTACTTTTCATTTTTTCTCACTATATACGGAAAATCGTTACACGACTTTTGTTTTTTTAATCGATACTGGACATCCTTACTAGATACTTAACATCCTTACACGACTTTTTATTTCCTTACTAGATGATGAAAATCCTTACTAGATACTATACATCCTTACACTGCTTTTGATTTATTACTAGATACAGAACATCCTTACACGACTTTTGATTATCTTACTAGATACTGAAATCCTTACACGAATTTTGATTGTCTTAATAGATACTAAATATTCTTTCACGACTTTTTATTTTCTTACTCGATACTAAACATTCTTACTAGATACTGAACATCCTTACACGACTTTGAATTTCTTACTCGATACTAAACATCCTTACACTACTTTTGTTTGTCTTACTAGATACTGGACATCCTTACACAACTTTTGAATTTCCTACTAGATATTGAACATCATTACTAGTTACTGAACATATTTACACGACTTTTGATTTTCTTACTAGATACTAAACATCCTTACACGACTTTTAATTGTCTAACTAGATACTGAACATAATACACTACTTTTGATTTTTTTACTAGATACTTAACATCCTTACACGACTTTTGATTTCCTTACTAGATGATGAAAATCCTTACTAGATACTATACATCCTTACACTACTTTTGATTTATTACTAGATACAGAACATCCTTTCACGACTTTTGATTTTCTTACTCGATACTAAACATTCTTACTTGATACTGAACATCCTGACACGACTTTGAATTTCTTACTCGATACTAAACATCCTTACACGACTTTTGATTGCCTTACTAGATACTGGACATCCTTACACAACTTTTGAATTTCTTACTAGATACTGAACATCCTTACTAGATACTGAACATCCTTACACGACTGTTGATTTTCTTACTAGATACTAAAAATCCTGAAACGACTTTTGATTTTCTAACAAGATACTGAACATCCTTACACGACTTTTGGTTTTCTTACTAGATACTGAATATCCTTACACGACTTATGAATTTCTAACAAGATACTGAACATCCTTACACGACTTTTGATTTTTTTTAGTAGATACTTAACATCCTTACTAGAACCTGAACATCCTTACACGACTTTTGATTTTCTTACTAGATACTGAAAATCCTACATGACTTTTGATTTTCTTACAAGATATTGAACATCCTTACACGACTTTTGATTGTCTAAATATATACTGAACATCCTTACACGATTTTTGATTTTCTAACTCGATACTAAACATTCTTATTAGATACTGAACATCCTTACACGACTTTTGATTGTCTAACTAGATACTGAACATCATACACTACTTTTGATTTTTTTACAATATGCTGAACATCCTTACACGACTTTTGATTTTTTTTTACTAAATACTGAACATCCTTACACGACTTCTGATTTTCTTACTAGATACTGAACATCCTTACACGACTTTTGATTTTTTACTCGATATTGAATATCTTTACTAGATACTGAACATCCTTACACGACTTTTGATTTTCTTAGTAGATACTTAACATCCTTACTAGATACTGAACATCCTTACACGACTTTTTATTTTCTCACTAGATACAGGACATCATTACACGACTTTTGAATTTTTTACTAGATACTGAATATCCTGACTAGATACAGAACATCCTACACGACTTTTGATTTTCTTACTAGATAATAAACATCCTTACACGACTTTTGATTTTCTCTCTAGATACTGAACAACCTACACTACTTTTTATTCTCTTCTTAGATACTGAACATCCTTAAACTACTTTTGATTTTCTTATTAGATAATAAATATCCTTACACGATGTTTAATTTTCTTACGAGATACTGAACATCCTATATGACTTTTGTTTTACTAACTAGATACTGAACATCCTTACACGATTTTTGATTTTCTTATTTGATACTAAACATCCTTACTCGATACTGAACATCCTAACACGACTTTTGATTTTCTTACTAGATACTGAACGTCCTTCCTTATACGACTTTTGATTTTCTTACTTGATACTGAAAATCCTTATACGAATTTTGATTTTCTTACTTGATACTGAACATTCTTACACTTCTTTCATTTTCTTACTAGATACTGAACATCCTAACTAGATACTGAACATCCTTATGCGACTTTTGATTTTTTAACTAGTTACTGAACATCCTAACTAGATACTGAACATCTTTACGCTACTTTTGATTTTCTTACTAGATACTGAACATCCTAAAACAACTTTTGATTGTCTTATTAGATACTAAACATCCTTACACGGCTTTTGATTTTCGTATTAGATACTGAACATCCTCACACGATTTAAGATTTTCTTACTCAATACTTAACATCCTTACACGACTTTTGATTTTCTGATTAGATACTGACATCCTGACTAGATACTGAACTTCCTTGCACGACTTTAGATTATCTAACAAAATACTGAACATCCTTACACGACTTTTGATTTTCTTACTAGCTACTGAACATCCTTACACGACTTTTGATTTTCTTACTAGATACTGAACGTCCTAATACGACTTTTGATTTTCTTACTTGATACTGAACATCCTTATACGACTTTTGATTTTCTTACTTGATACTGAACATCCTTACACTACTTTCATTTTCTTACTAGATACTGAACATCCTAACTAGATACTGAACATCCTTACGCGACTTTTGACTTTTTTAACTAGATACTGAACATCCTAACTAGATACTGAACATCCTTACGCGACTTTGGATTTTCTTACTAGATACTGAACATTCTAAAACAACTTTTGATTGTCTTATTAGATACTAAACATCCTCGAACGACTTAAGATTTTCTTACTTGATACTGAACATCCTTACACGACTTTTGATTTTCTTATTAGATACTAAACATCCTTATATGACTTTTGATTTTCTTACTAGATACTTAACATCCTTACTAGAAACTGAAAATCCTTACACAACTTTTGATTTTCTTACTAGATACTGAACATCCTTACACGACTTTTGATTGTCTTACTAGATACTGAACATCTTCATACGACTTTTGATTTTCTTACTTGATACTGAACATCCTTATACGACTTTTGATTTTCTTACTAGATACTGAACGTCCTACTCGACTTATGATTTTTTTTACTAGATACTGAACATCCTTACACGACTTTTGATTTTCTAACTAGAAACTGAACATCCTTACATGACTTTTGATTTTCTTACTAGATACTGAACGTCCTACTCGACTTTTGATTTTTTTACTAGATACTGAAAATCCTTACACGACTTTTGATTTTCTAACTAGAAACTGAACATCCTTACACGACTTTTGATTTTCTTACTAGATACTGAACATCCTTACACGACTTTTGATTTTCTTACTAGATATTGAACATCCTACACTACTTTTGATTTTCTTACTAGATACTGGTCATCCTTACACGACTCTTGATTTTTTTACTAGACACGTATCACCCTTACTAGATACTGAACATCCTTACACCACTTTTGATTTTCTTACTAGATACTAAACATCCTAACACGATTTTTGATTTTTTTAATAGATATTGAACATCCTAAACGACTTCTGATTTTCTTGCTAGATAGTGAACATCCTAACACGACTTTTGATTTTCTTGCTAGATACTGAACATCCTTACACGACTTTTGATTTTCTTACTAGATACTGAACATTCTTACACGACTTTTGATTAACTAACTAGATACTGAACACCCTATACGACTTTTGATTTTCTTTTTAGATACTGAACAACCTTACACGACTTCTTATTTTTCATACAAATTTACAGGCATCCCGTTTTTGACCTGTAATATCTGTCTCTATGTCATCTACATGTATATCTCATACACATTTACCTGTTTCTTGTTGTTGATCTGTAATGTCTGTCTCTATGTCATCTACATGTATATCTCATACACATTTATATGCATCTCGTTGTTGACCTGTAATTTCTGTCTCTATATCAACTTCATGTATATCTCATACACATTTACGTATTTACATATATCTTGTTGTTGACCGCTAATGTCTGTCTCTATATCATCTTCATGTCTATCTCATACGCATTTACAGAAATTTCGCTGTTGACCTGTAATGTTTGTCTTTATGTCATTTACATGTATATCTCATACACATTTACATGCATCTCGTTGTTGAACTGTAATATCTGTCTCTATGTCATCTTCATGTATATTTCATACACATTTACGTATTTACATGCATCTCGGTGTTGTCCTGTAATGTCTGTCTCTATATCATCTACATGTATATCTCATACACATTTACATATTTACATGGATTGCGTTGTTGACCTGTCATGTATGTCTCTGTAACATCTTCATGTATATCTCATATACATGCATCTCGTTGTTGACCTGTAATGTCTGTCTCTATGTCATCTATATGTATATTTCATACACATTTACATGCATCTCGTTGCAGACATATAATGTCTGTATCTATGTCATCTACATGTATATCTCATACATATTTACATGCATCTCGTTGTTGACCTCTAATGTCTGTCTCTATTTCATCTACATGTATATCTCATACACATTTACATGCATCTCGATAATGACCTGTAATGTCTGTCTCTATGTCATCTACATGTATATCTCATACACATTTACATGCATCTCGTAGTTGACCTGTAATGTCTGTATTTATGTCATCTACATCTATATATCGTATACATTTAAATGCATCTCGTTGTTGACCTGTAATGTATGTCTCTATGTCATCTACATGTATATCTCGTACACATTTACAGGCATCTCGTTGTTGACCTGTAATGTCTGTCTCTATGTCATCTACATATATATCTTACACATTTACATGCATCTCGTTGTTGACTTGTAATGTCTGTCTCTATGTCATCTTCATGTATATCTCATACACATTTACAGGCATCTCGTTGTTGACCTGTAATGTCTGTCTCTATGTCATCTACATGTATATCTCATACACATTTACAGGCATCTCGTTGTTGACCTGTAATGTCTGTCTCTATGTCATCTACATGTATATCTCATACAAATTTACATATTTACATGCATTGCGTTGTTGACCTGTCATGTATGTCTCTGTAACATCTACAAGTATATCTCATATACATGCATCTCGTTGTTGACCTGTAATGTCTGTCTCTATGTCATCTATATGTATATTTCATACACATTTACATGCATCTCGTTGCAGACATGTAATGTCTGTCTCTATGTCATCTACATGTATATCTCATACATATTTACAAGCATCTCGTTGTAGACCTCTAATGTCTGTCTCTATGTCATCTACATGTATATCTCATACACATTTACATGCATCTCGTTAATGACCTGTAATGTCTGTCTCTTTGTCATCTACATGTATATCTCATACACATTTACATGCATCTCGTTAATGACCTGTAATGTCTGTCTCTATGTCATCTACATGTATATCTCATACACATTTACATGCTTCTCGTAGTTGACCTGTAATGTCTGTCTCTATGTCATCTACATGTAAATATCGTATACATTTACATGCATCTCGTTGTTGACCTGTAATGTATGTCTCTATGTCATCTACATTTATATCTCGTACACATTTACATGCATCTCGTTGTTGACCTGTAATGTCTGTCTCCATGTCATCTACATGTATATCTCATACACATTTACATGCATCTCGTTGTTGACCTGTAATGTCTGTCTCTATGTCATCTTCATGTATATCTCATACGCATTTACATGCATCTCGTTGTTGACCTGTAATGTCTGTCTTTATCTGATCTACATGTATATCTCATACACATTTACATGCATCTCGTTGTTGACCTGTAATGTCTGTCTCTATGTCATCTACATGTATATCTCATACGCATTTACAGGCACCTCGTTGTTGACATGTAATGTCTGTCTCTATGTCATCTACATGTATATCTCATACACATTTACAGGCATTTTGTTCTTGACCTGTAATGTATGTCTCTATGTCATCTACATGTATATCTCATACACATTTACATGCATCTAGTTGTTATCCTGTTATGTCTGTCTCTATGTCATCTACATGTATATATCGTACACATTAACATGCATCTCGTTTTTGACATATAATGTCTGTCTCTATGTCATCTACATGTATATCTCATACACATTTATAGGCATCTCGTTGTTGACCTGTAATGTCTGTCTCTATGTCATCTACATGTATATCTCATACACATTTACATGCATCTCGTTGTTGTCCTGTAATGTCTGTCTCTATGTCATCTACATGTATATATCATATACATTTACATGCATCTCGTTGTTGACCTGTAATGTCTGTCTCTATGTCATCTACATGTATATATCGTACACATTTACATGCATCTCGTTGTTGACCTGTAATGTCCGTCTCTATGTCATCTACATGTATATCTCTTATATATTTACAGGCATCTCGTTGTTGACCTGTAATGTCTGTATCTATGTCATCTACATGTATATCTCATACACATTTACATGCATCTCGTTGTTGACCTATAATGTCTGTCTCTATGTCATCTACATGTATATATCGTACACATTTACATGCATCTCGTTGTTGTCCTGTAATGTCTGTCTCTATGTCATCTACATGTATGCATCGTATATATTTACATGCATCTCGTTGTTGACCTGTAATGTCTGTCTCTATGTCATTTACATGTATATCACGTACACATTTACATGCATCTCGTTGTTGACCTGTAATGTCTGTCTCTATGTCATCTACATGTATATATCGTACACATTTACATGCAACTCGTTGTTGTCCTGTAATGTCTGTCTCTATGTCATATACATGTATATATCGTATACATTGACATGTATATCATTGTTGACAGGTAATGTCTGTCTCTATGTCATCTATATGTATATTTCATACACATTTACATGCATCTCGTTGCAGACATGTAAAGCCTGTCTCTATGTCATCTACATGTATATCTCATACACATTGACATGCATCTCGTTGTTGACCTATAATGTCTGTCTCTATGTCATCTACATGTATATCTCATACACATTTACATGCATCTCGTTAATGACCTGTAATATCTGTCTCTATGTCATCTACATGTATATCTCATACACATTTACATGCATCGCGTAGTTGACCTGTAATGTCTGTCTTTATGTCATTTACATGTATATATCGTGTACATTTACATGCATCTCGTTGTTGACCTGTAATGTATGTCTCTATGTCATCTACATGTATGTCTCGTACACATTTACAGGCATCTCGTTGTTGACCTGTAATGTCTGTCTCTATGTCATCTACATGTATATCTCATACACATTTACATGCATCTCGTTGTTGACCTGTAATGTATGTCTCTATGTCATCTTCATGTATATCTCATACGCATTTACAGGCATCTCGTTGTTGACCTCTAATGTCTGTCTCTATGTCATCTACATGTATATCTCATACGCATCTACAGGCATCTCGTTGTTGTCCTGTAATGTCTGTCTCTATGTCATCTACATGTTTATCTCATACGCATTTACATGCATCTCGTTGTTGACATGTAATGTCTGTCTCTATGTCATCTACATGTATATCTCATACACATTTACAGGCATTTTGTTGTTGACCTGTAATGTATGTCTCTATGTCATCTTCATGTATATCTCATACACATTTACATGCATCTCGTTGTTGTCCTGTTATGTCTGTCTCTATGTCATCTACATGTATATATCGTACACATTAACATGCATCTCGTTGTTGACCTGTAATGTCTGTCTCTATGTCATCTGCATGTATATCTCATCAACATTTATAGGCATCTCGTTGTTGACCTGTAATGTCTGTCTCTATGTCATCTACATGTATATCTCATACACATTTAAATGCATCTCGTTGTTGACCTGTAATATCTGTCTCTATGTCATCTACATGTATATCTCGTATACATTTACAGGCATCTCGTTGTTGACCTGTAATGTCTGTATCTATGTCATCTACATGTATATCTCATACACATTTACATGCCTCCCGTTGTTGACCTGTAATGTCTGTCTCTATGTCATCTACATGTATATCTCATACGCATTTACATGCATCTCGTTGTTGACCTGTAATGTCTGTCTCTATGTCATCTACATGTATATATCGTATACATTTACTTGCATCTCGTTGTTGACCTGTAATGTATGTCTCTATGTCATCTACATGTATATCTCGTATACATTTACAGGCATCTCGTTGTTGACCTGTAATGTCTGTATCTATGTCATCCACATGTATATCTCATACACATTTACATGACTCTCATTGTTGACCTGTAATGTCTGTCTCTATGTCATCTACATGTATATCTCATACGCATTTACATGCATCTCGTTGTTGACCTGTAATGTCTGTCTCTATGTCATCTACATGTATATATCGTATACATTTACTTGCATCTCGTTGTTGACCTGTAATGTCTGTCTCTATGTCATCTACATGTATATCTCATACACATTTACAGGCATCTCGTTGTTGACCTGTAATGTCTGTCTCTATGTCATTTACATGTATATCTCATACACATTGACAGGCATCTCTTTAATGACCTGCAAAGTCTGTCTCTATATCATCTTCTTGTATATCTCATGCGCATTTACACGCATCTCGTTGTTGACCTGTAATGTCTGTCTCTATGTCATCTACATGTATATATCGTACACATTTACATGCATCTCGTTGTTGTCCTGTAATGTCTGTCTCTATGTCATCTACATGTATATATCGTATATATTCACATGCATCTCGTTGTTGACCTATAATGTCTGTCTCTATGTCATCTACATGTATATCTCATACACATTTACAGGCATCTCGTTGTTGACCTGTAATGTCTGTCTCTATGTCATCTACATGTATATCTCATACGCATTTACAGGCATCTCGTTAATGACCTGTAATGTCTGTCTCTATGTCATCTGCATGTATATCTCATGCACATTTACAGGCATCTCGTTGTTGACCTGTAATGTCTGTCTCTATGTCATCTACATGTTTATCTCATACACATTTACATGCATCTCGTTAATGACCTGTAATGTCTGTCTCTATGTCATCTACATGTATATATCGTACACATTTACATGCATCTCGTTGTTGTCCTGTGATGTCTCTCTCTATGTCATCTACATGTATATATCGTATACATTTACATGCATCTCGTTGTTGACCTGTAATGTCTGTCTCTTTGTTATCTACATCTATATCTCATACACATTTACATGCATCTCGTTATTGACCTGTAATGCATGTCTCTGTAACATCTACATGTATATCGTATACACATTTACATGCATCTCGTTAATGACCTGTAATGTCTGTCTCTATGTCATCTACATGTATATATCGTACACATTTACATGCATCTCGTTGTTGTCCTGTGATGTCTCTCTCTATGTCATCTACATGTATATATCGTATACATTTATATGCATCTCGTTGTTGACCTGTATTGTCTGTCTCTATGTCATCTACATGTATATCTCATACACATTTACAGGCATCTCGTTGTTGACCTGTAATGTCTGTCTCTATGTCATCTACATGTTTATCTCATACACATTCACATGCATCTCGTTAATGACCTGTAATGTCTCTCTCTATGTCATCTACATGTATATATCGTACACATTTACATGCATCTCGTTGTTGACCTGTAATGTCTGTCTCTTTGTTATCTACATGTATATCTCATACACATGTACATGCATCTCGTTATTGACCTGTAATGCATGTCTCTGTAACATCTACATGTATATCGTATACACATTTACATGCATCTCGTTGTTGACCTGTAATGCATGTCTCTGTAACATGTACATGTATATCTCATACATATTTACATGCATCTCGTTGTTGACCTGTAATGCATGTCTCTGTAACATCTTCATGTATATTTCATACACATTTACATGCATCTCGTTGTTGACCTGCAATGTCTGTCTCTATGTCATCTACATGTATATATCGTACACATTTACATGCATCTTGTTGTTAACCTGTGATGTCTGTCTCTATATCTTCTACATGTATATATCATACACATTTACATGCATCTCGTTGTTGACCTGTAATGTATGTCTCTATTTCATCTACATATATATCTCATACGCATTTACATGCATCTCATTGTTGACCTGTAATGTCTATCTCTATGTCATATACATGTATATCTCATACACATTTACATGCATCTCGTTGTTGACCTGTAATGTATGTCTCTATGTCATATACATGTATATCTCATACACATTTACATGCATCTCGTTGTTGACCTGTAATGTCTGTCTCTATGTCATCGACATGTATATCTCATACACATTTACATGCGTCTGGTTGTTGACCTGTAATGTCTGTCTCTATGTCATCTACATGTATATGTCATACGCATTTACAGGCATCTCGTTGTTGACCTGTAATGTCTGTCTCTATGTCATCTACATGTATATCTCATACACATTTACAGGCATTTCGTTGTTGCCCTGTAATGTCTGTATCTATGTCATCTACATGTATATCTCATATGCATTGACAGGTATCTCGTTGTTGACCTGTAATGTCTGTCTCTATGTCATCTACATGTATATATCGTATACATTTACATGCATCTCGTTGTTGACCTGTAATATCTGTCTCTATGTCATCTACATGTATATCTCATACACATTTACATGCATCTCGTTGTTGACCTGTAATGTCTGTCTCTATGTCATCTACATGTATATCTCAAACACATTTACATGCTTCTCGTTGTTGACCTGTAATGTCTGTCTCTATGTCATCTACATGTATATCTCATACACATTTACATGCATCTCGTTGTTGACCTGTCATGTCTGTCTCTATGTCATCTACATGTATATATCGTACACATTTACATGCATCTCGTTGTTGACCTGTGATGTCTGTCTCTATATCTTCTACATGTATATCTCATACACATTGACAGGCATCTCGTTGTTGACCTGTAATGTCTGTCTCTATTTTATCTACATGTATATCTCATACGCATTTACATGCATCTCGTTGTTGACCTGTAATGTATATCTCTATGTCATCTACATGTATATCTCATACTCATTTACATGCATCTCGTTAATGACCTGTAATGTCTGTCTCTATGTCATCTACATGTATATCTCATACACATTTACATGCATCTCGTTGTTGACCTGCAATGTCTGTATCTATGTCATCTACATGTATATCTCATACACATTTACAGGCATCTCGTTGTTGACCTGTAATGTCTGTCTCTATGTCATCTACATGTATATCTCATACACATTTACAGGCATTTCGTTGTTGCCCTGTAATGTCTGTATCTATGTCATCTACATGTATATCTCATATGCATTGACAGGTATCTCGTTGTTGACCTGTAATGTCTGTCTCTATGTCATCTACATGTATATATCGTATACATTTACATGCATCTCGTTGTTGACCTGTAATATCTGTCTCTATGTCATCTACATGTATATCTCATACGCATTTACATGCATCTCGTTGTTGACCTGTAATGTCTGTCTCTATGTCATCTACATGTATCTCAAACACATTTACATGCTTCTCGTTGTTGACCTGTAATGTCTGTCTCTATGTCATCTACATGTATATCTCATACACATTTACATGCATCTCGTTGTTGACCTGTCATGTCTGTCTCTATGTCATCTACATGTATATATCGTACACATTTACATGCATCTCGTTGTTGACCTGTGATGTCTGTCTCTATATCTTCTACATGTATATCTCATACACATTGACAGGCATCTCGTTGTTGACCTGTAATGTCTGTCTCTATTTTATCTACATGTATATCTCATACGCATTTACATGCATCACGTTGTTGACCTGTAATGTCTATCTCTATGTCATCTACATGTATATCTCATACACATTTACATGCATCTCGTTAATGACCTGTAATGTCTGTCTCTATGTCATCTACATGTATATCTCATACACATTTACATGCATCTCGTTGTTGACCTGTAATGTCTGTCTCTATGTCATCTACATGTATATCTCATACGCATTTACATGCATCTCATTGTTGACCTGTTATGTCTGTCTCTATGTCATCTACATGTATATCTCATAATCATTTACATGCATCTCGTTGTTGACCTGTAATGTCTGTCTCTATGTCATCTACATGTATATCTCATACGCATTTACAGGCATCTCGTTGTTGACCTGTAATGTCTGTCTCTATGTCATCTGCAAGTATATATCGTATACATTTACAGGCATCTCATTGTTGACCTGTTATGTCTGTCTCTATGTCATCTACATGTATATCTCATAATCATTTACATGCATCTCGTTGTTGACCTGTAATGTCTGTCTCTATGTCATCTACATGTATATCTCATACACATTTACATGCATCTCGTTGTTGACCTGTAATGTCTGTCTCTATGTCATCTACATGTATATCTCATACACATTTACATGCTTCTCGTTGTTGACCTGTAATGTCTGTCTCTATGTCATCTACATGTATATCTCTTACACATTGACAGGCATCTCGTTAATGATCTGTAATGTTTGTCTCTATGTCATCTACATGTATATCTCATACACATCTACAGGCATCTCATTGTTGACCTGTAATGTATATCTCTATGTCATCTACATGTATATCTCATACACATTGACAGGCGTCTCGTTGTTGACCTGTAATGTCTGTCTTTGTAAAATCTTCATGTATATCTCATACACATTTACAGGCATCTCGTTGTTGACCTGTAATTTCTGTCTCTATGTCATCTGCAAGTATATCTCATACACATTTACATGCATCTCGTTGTTGACCTGTAATGTCTGTCTCTATAACATCTACATGTATATCTCATACACATGTAATTGCAGATAAAAAGCATCAATTTGCATGTTATACTTGATGCTAACCTTTACGCGATCCTTTTACTAAGTGAAAATTTGTGATTGCCTAATGAACTTTGCAGCAAGTTGGATAAGATGTTGTTCTATGTGTGAACTGGAATGAATGGAATAATTTTCAAATGCCAAGAAAGAAATGTACATTACAATATTGTTATCCCCAACAAGAGTTCCCTTGATAAGTCATAGTTGAATTTCATCAGCTGTGTAAAACATGCCTATATATATTACACTTGCATTCATTTTACAGTTTGGGCTGTTTCTTTATTTATTTAGGTAAAATAGTAACATACATATACATATGGTTCCTGGTGTTGAGTACATCTTTATAGTGTAATGTAGCACACTTTTCTACATGAAAAGAGATTCAGGTTCAAGTCCTGGTGAAGACCTCAACACTAACAACCATTGTACAAAACAAACACTTAATTCTGTCAGCCAGAACTGTAACATGAATGATATTTATATTGTATAATACATACTTCACAGACATTGAACTAGCCTAATGTTTTTCATCAGCTGTCATAAAAACTCCAGGTTGTTCTCATTCCTAAAAAACACACACCCCAACTTACTGATCAAAACATTTATTAAAACATATTTGCATTGCTTGGTAAGAAGCCTCCAACAGATATCCTTAGTTGGGATTGAAGCAACATCTTCCATCTTAAAGATGGATGTACTTCATTGTACTATAAGGATGCATCTTGAAGCTATATTACAGCACTACACACAGAGTATAAATATAATCCTGTTTTCATTGACTGCTATAATAACATCATTTGTTGAGAAACTTGTTTGAAAATAATTAAAGAGCAATAACACTGCCAAAAGTCAATGGAACTAAACACAACCCAAAGTTGTTGCAAAACCAATACCATCAAACCTGTCTTAAGCAGCCAGTCAAGGGAAGGAGCAAAAGTGGCCTTTTAAGACAAGTTTTTTTAATTTAAAACAGGTTAATTTACTCTAAAAACAGAAATGAGAAAAAGAAAGTATGATTGCTTAAGACAGGTGGTTGTTTAATAAAGGGGACCACTTACATAGGTTTGACTGTACATAAAAAAAGCCAGTTTCTACTCAAAATTGATTTGGGTATAAATTTCCCACAGTGCTCCATTGTAACATTATTGTCAACAACACTGTGAAAAATCAAAATCTGCAGCATGTGTCTGGGCTCAAACTCTTGACTGGTTCAAGATCTGCAATTATAAACAAGGTTGACAAGGTTAGACTTTTTAAATTCAAATGTTTTGCAGGACCGGTCCATTTCCAGAGAAATATTATGCCAATTCATCACCAATACCATTCGACCTATCAAATCTAAAATGACACAGAATTGTCTAGAAATCTGGAATCAGCATTAAATTTTCAGGGGCGATTTCTAAAATATTGACCATTTAACACATATTTCAATGCAATGTTGAGTCCTGAAAATAGAAGAAAAAGGGAACTATATTTTTAATACTACCTCCTTCATTCTGAAGGTCTGGAGTATTCAAGGGAGATAATAGTGGCATGAGTTTTTTTGTCTACAAATACACTAGAAGTACCAGAATATGTAATACAATTTAATCCTGACTTAGTAAAACTATTCATGTGTATATCTGCACCGGTTCTGAAATATTCTGGTATTGGTCAATATTCATGCTGTTTCCTGCAAAATAAAGCCATATCAAAATTTCTATACCTGTCACGTGGAGATTGTAATAACTTTGTCATTTGTGGCCCTACAGGTCTGATACTTGCACAAGTACATGTTCAAGTGTTGTCGTATCTGAAGGTACAATAATAACCTTATAAATAAATAAATAAAAGAAAAATTAAGTAAAAATCTATGACATTACCACTCCACTATGGATTTTTGGTTAAAAGTTAAATTTTAAGATACAGGTAATAAGGCAACATGAATAATAGCCAACTTGCATTGTTTGATGTCAAAATCAACTGCAACACTTGTTATATCATGTCATCACATCATTTTCTAAAGAGAAATGGCAAAATTAAGCCTAAATATTATTATGCATGCATGCATAATGTCAAACTTCTGTGCATATCTCTTCTCTGAAAAAAGGTACACTGAACTCCGTCATGTACAATTGGTTACCAGTTCTTGGAGTTTACTGACATCAATATTACTATAGAAACAAACATTGTGAAATAAGATATGTGAGTGAAACCACAGACAATTCACATGCTCTGTTATAATTATCATTATATAATAACAAGAAACTGGAGAAATATTTATCTACGGAAGAAAATCAACATAAATCAACAATGAAACAGTAAACCCAATCTGAGGAGGAAAGAAACTACTTTAAACGTGTTTTTTTGTGAAAAGTGAGGTAAAAGACAAAGCAATACATGGTCTAATAATAACATCAAACAAGGTATCATTAGACTAAACAAGGAGACATTTGACAAGGTAATTACTTTAGATGAGAGTGACATGCAGAAGTTTGGGACTATTTAAAGTCAGGTACTAGCTTCTACTATACTGCGACCATGACAGTCTGATAGGAAAAGCGGCAAGAAATGCGACTCTAACAAGTAATGACAGTCAAGCAGAGTTGAACACTTACCGGCTTGTACACCTTGGTAAAACTGAGGACATATTCTTTGACGCATACACCAGCCACCGCGCATATAAGGATCGTTTTAAAAAATTGTCGAAATTCCTGTCCAGAAGGAAAAAACTTAATAATTATGTTTACTGATATAAATTTTCTCTCCAGATGTATTGCTGTTGCTTGGAATTAACTCTTACAATAGAAATTTAGAAAAATACATTTCTTATCAAAAATATTGAATGTCAAATAGGCGCTATCCACAGGTAGAGAGACATGTCCGAACGCTACGGTATGATATATCACATGGAAATTTATCTATAATTCCATATTGTCTTCTTCTAATTTGGTGTTTAATACAGTAATAATTATGGAAAATAAATAAGGTAGCACTAGAGCTCCTCTAATGTTGCAAAAATATTTATCTGAATAAATACACCTGTCCATAACTTAGTGTCTCTCCTGTTACCATTATGTAAAAAGAAGGATAACTCCTGATGGCCAAATTGAAGTTCTTCCAAAAATGTGAAGTTTTGATGTCAGAGAGGAATTGATGGGAAAAAAAGTGGAAACACAAGTTTTGTATTATTTCCAAGTTGGTCTGCTGGGTTACCTTTGGTAAATGTCTATTTTGTTACCATGTTATTTCTATTATCACATTTATTGATGTTAATGTCAATGAATCAATATTTTTGCAAAAATTAACAGAAATGATCAACATAATCTCCATATCATTCCTTGATACCAAAATACAATATCATGTCCACATGTGTGATTGTTACCATACTGTTACGGTCTCTTCCGTTACCCCTAAAAAAGTAACAGCACTGATGCATTTAGTAACAGCAGAGATTTTGGGAATGTTTAATGTAACCATGAATGAAGCGATAAATAATACAGAAAGAAATGTACAGTTTAAGACTGATAACTGATTGTGCTAACTAAAATAACCATAAAATGGATCATGTTACAGTTATTATTAAATGTTTTCGAATGTATATTCTTGAAAGTAACAGTAGGTAAATAAAAAGTAACAGCAGGTAAATATTTGGTATATTTTGATAATATGTTAGAAAAATATAAATGCTACATAAAGAGAAAACTCAAAACATGTACAAGAACATGTTTAAAAGTATATTTTTTAAATTTATTTACAGCAAAATTCATCCTGTGTCCGAGGAATACTGTCTGATTTCCAGAACAGTAACAGCACTGAAAGATTGTATAACAGCAAGTACATTTGATTGTTTTGGTTTGATTGAGAAATATTCCAAGAAAACTGAAATCAGTATACTGAAATCAGTATAACATGTCCATGAGTCATATATTGGAGCCAAGTAATTTGTGCAATGTGTAAAATTAATCAAAATATATTATCATCTTCAAATTGTCTTATTTATGACAGCAACAGTACGGAATTCTCAGGTAACAACATGGAAATAGTTTAATTAATGTTGAACACTTTACTCTGCTGATATGTCGTTTTACACTTCTAACTTGAGAGGTATATTAAAACAAAATGGGTCCGGTGAGGATGTGTATAGTCGCTAATCTAGTTTACAGAAATAATGTAGTAACATTAACTATGCTGACTTCAAGTTAGGAAGAGTTAATCAGTTTATGGAATAAAAGTACAACGATTTCATTATAATCCAACCTCTTCATGTCTTTAATATAGAAAAGTTTTGAAAACAGTGCAGGACAAGTTCCATTTGCACAGAACATGATATTAGAACTTAGTCCTTCAAAAAGAGGGAAATATAAAAAACAAAACGTAAGGAGGTGATTGCAATGAATGTTGGAAGCAAACTTTGTTCTCATAGAGATGCTGCAACTTGTAACAAGGTGGGAGGGTGCAGTAAAAATCTGAAGGATAACCAGTCAATAGGGAGAGTGCATTACTTATATTTCTTTTCAATTATTATTTCTAAGTTGTAACTTATTATATTCTTATTTAAAAGAGAAAAATAGTAAATGAAAATGAATATATATATTTCAAACTGTATAACAACATAAATGTATGTAATCATGAAATATCTATACTTCACTGAATGCTTGTCTCTGGTCAACACAACGACTTAATTTGAAATGCACGTTAACACTGTAAGCAAAGAAATTTCATTTTACAAGATTAAATGAAACACTCGCATTATATCTTTTTCTGTTGAGGAACGCAGAGAGGCGAAACTAGCTATGGAGGCAATTTTAAACAGTGATTCGCCAGCAACAATAAACAATATGGTTACTGATGGGGACAGCAACACATCCAAGGGAGCAAATGAAGCACAAATGGCCATGTGTGGGAAGCCGATGCGAAGAATGGCAGACGTTGTTCACCTAACAAAAACAATGAAAAACAATATAACTCAAACAGTATTTTCTCCCGAAATGTTTCCCGCTCGCACAAAACGAGATTGCACCTATATATAAAGAAAGTTTGCGAAAGATGTCTGTCACAGAGTTCAATGTGAAATCAAGAATTTGCAAAAGAAATTTGGTAACACTAATTTGTCTCTACTGCAGGAAAAGTGTGAGAATGTGAAAACAGCCTCTATTATTCTGGTAAACGTAAGGAAACATGTCCCAAATTTTCAACGTGTTGTCGTGGCAAGCCACCAGTCTACATGTGGAAAAAACAGTTTATGCCAAAATGCAAGCCTTTCATAATTCAGGGTGAGAATAGAATAAAATTTCTTCAATAATTGGACGGGGCCTGGGAAAACACATGAAAAGCTGCAGGCACCAATTAGCTTGAGGCATTACACCGCGGAATCAATGCATCAAATCCAAAAGATGTAACATACCGCCGTAATGCCAAATCCAGAAAATTAAGTGCTGCAGCTCGTTTAGACGGCCGGGCAAATTCATCGATAGAAAAAATTAAGGCAGTAGGAGCACAGTTCCCATCAAATACCAAAGTTTTGCGCTCACTAAAAAAAATCAGGACAAGAATATTTACGACAAAATGCACCAGAGCTCGCTGGCTTACAAAAAAGCATGTTTCATACAAAAAGTAGTCAAATTTCAACAATATGATGCTGACCAACAGCACAAAACATATTCACCTGAACTTCTTGACATGTAATTGAGGCTAAAACTTGTAGTTTGGCATAACCTGTTTTTAGGGAAGGGGTGGGGTATGAAATAATCATAAAACATCATAGAATTAGAACAAATACACATATTTGTGGTTTAACTCACCTGAAGCATGCAGTCTGGATACTGTTTATGTCCTAGACAATGCTTTGGTATGGTGTGAAGGCATTTCTATCTCTCCATGTTTACAAAATGTGGTTCCAGGCTCAGATGGTCAAACCGCAAACAGAGGCTGTTGTGACATCTTGGCTCTGTGGCAACTCAGAAACACATTTTACACACATAGAGTGCTCTCTGACAACACAGCTCGTTATTCAAAAACTCAATGACAACATAGAGGGCCTCAATTTAACCAAAAGTGATATTGATACAGCACACAGAATAGGCAAAGAAAAAAATGGTAACAAAAAACAAATTATTGTCAAATTCGTTTCTAGGATGACGAAGGATAAACTTATGTACAAAAAATACCAATTGAAAAACACGGGTATATTTGTCAATGAGGATTTGACATCCATTAATCAACACGTGTTTACATGCATCAGGAAAAAACTCCCAGATGAAGTTGACAAAGTTTGGTCACAAAACGGCCGTCTGTTTTATAAAAATAAAATGGGCCACAAACATATTGTCAAGTACAAAGAATACCAACATTGGATGGACCTTAACTGGCCAAACGGCACACCAAGCGTTAAAACTAACATAGCTCCAGGGAATACTACAACGGAAGGTACATCCGCACATGAAAACATTACATAAACGGCTTGTGCTAACTAGTGTTATATTGACCTATACTTTTATACACATACAAGTTTGAATTACACATCGTTCATAAAACAATGTCTCCTTATACAAACAAAATATGTAATCGTATATATATACACAACTGACAAATGGAAATGTGCATAAAATGAGATAATACATGAAAAATACTGACTTTTTTTCAGCAGTGTAAATCCATTGAAGTATACATACCTATTGATCAATAGTGTATACCAAATCTACCATAATAAACAAGACAATGGTCAATCGAAACGTATATACATGGCTAGCGGTCAAATACTGAGACATAAAGACAACATTATATACCTGGATTTTTACCTGTCTTAGCCGGTGTACAATGTACAACTATAAACGATTTTAAACTATACATTTAGCTATAAAACTATCAGATTTATTATCTACATTCTTTGAAACAGATGATTTAAAGTGAAAATTATATTTGTTTTAGCATGTGTCTATAGTCTGTAGAACTTGATTTTGACTGAATTAATTGAACTAAACATAATAGGTGTGCTATATTACGAATAATCCTATTAAGCCAGTATGCGTCAATACAAGTTGATTTTCACTATATGAATTGAACTTTACATAACATGTGTGCTATATCATGAATAAGCCTTTATGATCAGTAAGGGTCTGCAGAATTGGAATTTTTGACTTTATGAATTGAGCTTAACTGGGTTCATACAATATATCAATACTTGGTTCACACAACAAATCAATACTAGGTTTATACAATAGATCAATACTGGTTTTATACAATATATCAATACTGGGTTCATACAATATATCAATACTGGATTCATACAATAGGTTCGTACAATAGATCAATACTGGGTTCGTACAATAGATCAATACTGGGTTCATACAATATATCAAATAATGGGTTCATATAATAGATCAATACTGGGTTCGTACAATAGATCAATACTGGGTGTATACAATAGATCAATACTGGGTTCATACAACAGTTAATCAGTATGGATCTATAGAACTGCATTTTGGCTGTGTGAATTGAACTATATATACTATGTACGATATATCATAAATAAGCATATTTTAGCCATTATGTGTCTAAAAACTTTTTGTCTCTATAGTTGAAATACAGGATACATATTATTTGATATTTAAGGCAATCATAGCTAGTCAGTATGTATCTATATAAATGTTCTTGATTTGTATGATTGGAACTTTACATAATAGTTTTTCTAATTTAGAAATAAATACATTTAGGCATTATGTGTATTTTTTTTTAACTTTGATGAACTAAATATAAACTTGTTGTTATGTTATGATATTTTTAAAAACAGAAGCCTTTTTAGCCGATACGTGTCTGCAGAATTTGTTTTGTCATAAATGGTCTGTATAAATTGATTATGATTTGTATGAATTTAAGATATGTGATATTTCAAGTCTACGCAGCCGATATGTAGGTTCATAAATACATACTTTGCAACGGTTTAGATAAACTTTTTCATGTATAATCTTGTTACTGTAGTAATAGTCTTTATTATGCAATTATGTCATTAATCTATAACTCTAATTGTGTTATTTCTGTACATATTATATAAAACACGACACACAAAACTCATAATACACTTTTCTTTCTGATTGATTGAAAAGACATCTTTGATTATTGCGTGTAAATATTTTACGTAGTTAACTGTACATCGACCTCTATGATTACCAAAAATCGTACATCAAAAAAGCATGTTTAAATTATATTTTTGTCTCCTTATATCTGTTCCTTGCATCTTTCGTCTTAAATTCTACTCTTTGATATCGCTTTTCCTGTTGTTGTTGTTGAAATACAATCTTATTTATGCATCATGGCCGTAAGTATATGCTTTTTTAATGTCCGGGGGTTAGGGTATAAAATAAAACGAGACCAAATATTAAACTGGTTAAAAACACAAGCATACGATATTTGCTTACTGCAAGAAACCCATTTATTAAATTTTAAAATAGATGACATTAAACAGGAATGGGGTGGACATGTATATTTAAGTGGTACAAACTCTAATAAAGAAGGGATATGCATTTTAATCAACTCAAAACTAAATTTAGAAATAGTTAAGCATGAAGAAATTTTAAATGGAAGATTACAAGTACTAGATATTGTTATAAATGAAAAGGAAATAACTATCATAAATGTATACGGACCTAATACTGATAATATCGTTTTCTTTCAAGAACTAGACGATTATATCACTAACAATGACGACAAAAGCTTTATTAAAGCAGGTGATTTCAATACGGTTTTAAATATTGATGTAGATAAGAAAAATGGCAGGCAAGATACACACAAAAATAGTCAAATCAAAATAAAATCTATAATTGATACAAATAATTTGGTAGATATATGGAGACTTTTAAATCCTCAAAAAACACAATCTACGTGGCTTTCAAATACAAAACCAATTATATTTAGTAGATTAGATTACTTTTTAATTTCAAATAATCTTGTTAATTATACTAAATCTACTAAAATTGCAGCCGGATATAAATCTGACCACTCGATCGTTGATATTAAATTTGATTTTATTAAAATCAATAAAGGTCCTGGGTATTTTAAACTTAATAATAGTCTGATATTAGATAAAGAATATCAAAAATTAATAATAAATAATATAGCAGAAACTGAAGAAATAAATAAAGATGCGAATCCAAATACTCTGTGGGAATTAATCAAAGGTACTATAAAAAATGTAACAATTAAATTCGCAACAGCTAAAAAAAAAAAAAGATAATGAAAAAGAAACTAATTTAAAAAATGAAATAAAAAATATTGAATCTTAAGTACATACAATAAAAGACAACAAAGAGATAGAAGATACACACAAATATTTAGAAGAAAAAAAACAAGCATTGTATGAATTAATAGATAGAAAAAATTAATGGAATTATGATAAGAGCAAAAGCTTTACATGTTGAGTACAACAAAAAAAACAGTAAATACTTCTGTAGTTTAGAAAAGAAAAATTCAGAAAGTAAATCAATAACACAATTAAACGTAAAAGGTAAAATTGTAACTAAACAGTCCGATATATTGAAATCAGAAGCAGAATAAGATTCCAATCTATACAAAAAAAAATCAAGCTGCATTTGAATCAAATTATAATTTTTTTAATCAAACTATGCCAAAACTTATAGATAATGAAAAAATGCAATGCAAAGGTGTTTTAACAGAATACGAATGTGGCATAGCATTAAAACAAATGCAAAATAATAAAAGTCCGGGCTCAGACGGCATAACTACAGAATTTTATAAAATCTTCTGGAGTTATATTAAAACCTTTCTTGTTAATTCCTTAAACTATTCTTTTCAAAATAAAAATATGACCGAGTTACAGAAGCAAAGTATTATTACGCTCTTACCTAAAACAGGCAAAGACACGACGTTTTTAGATAACTGGCGCCCGATAAGTCTCTTAAATGTAGACTATAAGATAACAACAAAGTCTATTGCAAATAGAATTAAACCTGTTTTACCTTCTATTATTTCACCTTCACAGACAGGATTTATAAAAGGAAGGTATATAGGTGAAAACATAAGACTTCTGTTTGAAGCACTTGATGATATTGAAAATACAAATTAACCAGCAATCCTGTTATTTTCAGATTTCGAAAAAGCTTTTGACAGTTTAAATCAAAGTTATGTTTTTAAATGTCTTGAACACTTTCAGTTTGGACAATCACTCATAAACTGGGTTAAACTATTTTATACAGATGCAAAGAGTTGTGTAGTTAATAATGGTCATTTGTCGCAGTTTTTCCCAATACAATGTGGCATTAGACAAGGATGTCCCCTTTCTCCTTATCTGTTTATTTTATGCATTGAACTGTTATCTTATGAAATATCACACAACATTAATATAAAAGGCATTAATATATATGGACATGAAATAAAAGAAACTTTATTTGCAGATGATGCAACTTTTTTAACTGATAGCTCCAAACAATCTTTTGAATCTCTTATCGATGTTTTGGATAATTTTAAATATATATTTGGATTAAGATTAAACCATTCAAAATGTACAGCGCTAAAAGTAGGGTCTCTGAAAACCTTCAAGGAAACATATTGTCAAAATAAAAAGTTTAAATGGTGCAATGATAGTGCAAAAGCATTAGGTGTCACTTTCCACACCGAAACAAGAAATATATATACATTAAACTTAGAACCAAAACTCCAAGAATTAAATAACTGTCTAAAAAGTTGGCAACATAGAAAACTAACACTCATGGGTAAAATTACTGTATTAAAAAGTTATGCCATTCCTAAACAAGTTTATCCTCTATCGGTACTTCAAAATCCGTCAGAAAAAATAATAAAACATATTATAAATAAAATGTATCAGTTTTTATGGGATGGTAAACCTGATAAAATTCAAAGAAAAATTATTATTCAAAAATATATAAATGGAGGATTAAAAATGATTGATATAAGATATTTTATGAACGCCCTTAAAGGAAGTTGGATAAAACGAATTTTAAATGACAACAATAAAGGAATTTGGAAGTATATTTACTTAAATAAAATAAAAAAATATGGCGGTTATATGTTGTTTGAATGCAATATTAACAGGAATGACATCGTCAAATTATTTCCAGAAAAAGGTTTCTTACAGGATATTTTATAAGCATGGCAAGAAATAAAGCAAAACAAAGAAAATGAATATTTAAGTCAAGAAATAATCTGGAATAATTCTAATTTAAAAAGTGATTTAAATACTTTTTACAATAAAAAATAGAAAGATAGAGGTATAACACTAATAGAACAACTTTTTGACTACCGAAGTAAAACATTTTACACTTTTAACGATTTTAAAAATTTATACCAAATTGATGCTGGAGATTTTCTGTTACATACATCAATAATTAATAGTATACCTAAAAATGGAAACAAATCTTAAAAACAGAAAGCATAGTTACAAATAGAAAAGAAAGTCTTCTGCAAAGATTATTGAAATCAAAACAAGTCAACAGTTTTTTATACAATCACCAACTGGATATTAATATAAAACCAGAAATAAAGTCAGAAAAGAAGTGGGAAACAGAACATGGAAATATTGATTGGAGGAAAATATACACAGTACCTATACAATCTACAATTGAATGTAGATTAAGGAATTTTCAGTATAAATATCTACTCAGAATTATTCCAACAAACAAATCCCTATATAAATTCAAATTGACTAATTCTAATTTATGCGACTTTCGTAATATGAATACAGATTCCATAAAGCACATGTTTTGGGAATGTAATTATGTTCAGCATTTCTGGAGTCAGTTACAGAATTTCTTAAATAGTAAAAATGATATAAATGTTATTTTAAATTATAAATTAGTAAGTTTCGGCTGTACTGAAAAAGTAAACAATAAAAACAACATCAACTTTATTATATTTTCTGCTAAATATTTTGTCTTTAAATGTAAATGTATAAAAACAGTCCCATTGTTTCATGTATTTGAACAGAACCTATATAAAGGTATAGAAATTGAAAGATTAATAGCTCTAAATAAAGATAAACTGCATATACATGAACTGAAATGGGAAATTTTTTCTATAAATGTTTAAACCTAATAAATGTCGATAAAAATGCCGTTTTAATTTTTTAAACAAAGGAAAAGCAATGTCCAAATTCTATACTTATTCTACATCCCTCTTCTTTCTTCCTCTCTATTCCTCTAAAAAAATGAAATTATTTCGTCACAATAATATATTGCGATACAAGTATTACAAATTAAACTGAATTGATTATATGACAATATTGTTGGAAGAATTGTAATATATTTCATTATATGTATATAATCTGTAATATAACTGATGAAATAAAAAAAAAAATCACAAAAAAAATGAATACACACTGTTGGGGTCTCAGGGAACGAAGAAGAACTACATGGGCTGTCATAGGTTGGCAACAGTTTTCTTCTAACATCAACTCAACTATTACACTGCCATTCACATTTAGAAAATAACTATAAATATATAAAAATATAATTGTATGCATTAGAAAATTAGGTTCTATTACAGTAATACATCCATAATATATTCAAGTATCATGGGACCTGGTGTTCCAAAAACTGCAGGCATAACAGCTGAACATAGCTAGGGACTTAAATCCTGAAAACAAAAACACACAAAATAATTTACAACTACCAATTTAAGCCAGTGGGTGTCATTTGTAAATCTGAAACTGTAAAAGCAATCATCAGAAAAACTTTAAAGATGTTCCTGGCTGGTTTTAATCACTAACTGTGGTTTGCAAGAATGCACATTAACTCTGACAATAATAATCTAGTTTGTCCGAGATATTACGGTTGTTCAACTAATAAATATGCAGGTTTGTTGAAGAACCAAGAAAAATGCATGTGCCAGAATGCAGACAAGCAAATGTTTACAAATGGACAATGGACACAGGGTTATCGGAATAGCTCACTTTGTGTTTTGCTCAGGTGACGTACGCACACGAGTCATGTGTAAATCCATGTGCATTTTTTTTACCAATTTTTTTATCCCATCTTACAGTCATTCTTGTCAATGTGAAGGAAACACTTACACTGCAGAGAATTCTGAGTCAACCTTGCTATTATCTTTAAACAAGACAATAGATAAAATAAATAATAAACATAATGAATATGCAGAATATCATCCAAAAGATAAAAATGTTATCATACCTGTTCTCAGGTCTCAACATAGAATCCAGCGAGATCTCAAGAGTTGAAAAGGCTGTCACCCAATCCTGGCTACACATTTCATGCAGAAAGTATCTTTCTTTAAATACAACTCACTTGGCATATATATATGTATATGTATTATCAAACCTGTCTAAGTGATCACCTTTGGGACTCAATTGTAGCTGCATTATGCCAATAATTAGAATGTAGGAGCCTAGTCTGGTTAGCTCAGTCGGTAGCACATCTGACTAACTATCTGGGGTTGTGTGTTTGAATCCCTGTCCTGCCAGTCCCCATGACTATCGATATATGACATTTGTATCATTGTCGTTTGTCCATTATATCACTTTGCACCCTGGAACTTTTTCACATTTCTAGAATTACTAGATTGAAAAAAAGAAAGAAAAATGAGTGACATGAATTGGAATCCAGACCTCCAGTATTAAAAACTAACTCCACAGATGTCCCCTCCAAAAACAAGCTCTTAAGGTACTTTACAGCAGTCGCATCTGATTTTTTGACATCTGGCATTATTTATCAAAAATCTGTACAACTGATCTCTGAAGTCTCAACTTTCATTTAAGCTTTGTTTTATTTAATACGGTACTGCATTTTCCCCTCAACAGCGCCTCCTGATGGTACTAATTTTTCAGACGATTTTCGCAGATTTTCCTTTTTAAAATAATCAATATAAAATTTTATTCAAATTTTTTTTAATAACATTATTAAATTATTTATTTTATTTCCTGTAATAAGATTAAAACTTTCATGCAGATAAAATATAATTTGTGTTAACTTTAAAGCAACATATCCACGTGTAAACTTTTTTAAAAAGTTTTTCAATTGAGTTGTGAGCACATTTCCCATACATAAATATATGGTCAGTGAGTTGTATATGTGACAAACGCTTTATAAATTATTTTTAAATTGCCTAGGATTCCAACTTGGCTTCAAATTGAATTATGCGAGTCGTATTAAAAAAAACTTCACGTTTTTGTGCGTAGTGTACTTTACCTGCCTTGAAAGTCATTTTGACAATTTTTTTTGACTCGGGTGAGTTACACGCTTGTTTTATAAAGTGTAAGCCACGCATTATGATTTGGGTGTCACTTTGTTCGGGATTGTGTTTATATGCTCATATACAGCTAATTGATATGTTTGTATGGGAAATGTGCTCATAACTCAATTAATTTTTTTTTTTAAAAGTTCAAACATGGATGTGTTGCTTTAAGTCTAATAATTTCACTGGGGTTAATATAAACATGGGTTTAAAAACAAAAAAATAGAACATTCACGGCTGAATGAGCATAAAAGCTCCCAGGTACAAGATCATGAATTTCACATATGTTAAAATTATTAACATCACTAAAATATGAACAAATAAAAAGAGGGGGTGTTCACGCTAGTTTTCTCATGAATTTGAATTTAAATCAAAATCAAACACTTAAAAAACATGACGTTTGCTTGTGATTTGTCCGAAATACAAACATCGTGTATTTTAAGGACTTAAGTTTTAATTTGAATTCGAACTTATGAACACCCCCTCTTTTTATTTGTTCATATTTCGATGTAGTCTGAAACTGTCCTAATATTTCCATACAACAGCAAAAATTCAAAGGCTGCATTACATCAATATTTACAATAGTTAGTGTATGACTTCTCAGAAATACCTATTCCATTTTAAAATACTTTATAATCATTTTAAGACTTTATTAGTTTAGACTCACTTTTCCATCTTCATAGTTTGTGAAAGTGTGCTATTTCTGCTGCTCTGAACTATCAATAAATTTTATTATCAATCTGATAAGAACAACAGTCAGTCCAAAGTATCTGACAAACTTTATGAAATAAATTTCTCCGATGAGCTGAACTTGAACCCCCACCCTTAGCGGTAAAAATTGATCCCTTTCTGGTTGGATACTATAATATAGAAAAAATGGTTGTGATTTACTCCAATATTTTTGTGAATTTGAACATTTTATTAAGAAAAAAAAGATATATTAAACAAGATGCCCAAGAGGGCCTGAGGACACTCTACTGACTCATAGTGGCCATAGCACTTTTTGAAATTCTACTATGCAAGAAACTTCGGCAATCTTGAATTTTAGATAGAAAAATTAAATCTTTTGTATAGTCTCCTATGCAATAGAAACATCCATGTGAAATTTCAATTTAATTGGCCTAGTGGATTCAGAATAAATGAAAAAAGAGAGAGAATTTTCTGTTTTCCCATAGTATCCCTATGTAAAATTCTAAGTCCCCTTACAGGGCCCCTATATATTTTAGCCCCTAATTTTTTATCTGCAATCAAACCCCTACACTTAGGGATAATTTATATCAAATATGTACAAATCTGACATACCTGTTCTTAAGAAAACAATTTTACTAATTCCCAATTTATACCCTTTTGGGGCCCCTCCTGACCCCTTAAGACATAGGAACCCAGTCATTTTTACAAATCTTAACCTTCTGCACTTAACAATGCTTCTGTGAAAATATAGGCAAAATCATTTCCATTCAAAAAAAAAAAAAAAAAAAATATGATAATGACATGTGTCCCCTAATTGAACCCTCGGGGCGGTGTCATATTTAACCCTAGGGACACCATTTGAACAAATCTAACAAAACTATAGTTGTTATCATTTCTACATAAACATTTTGAAAATCTGTTGGGCTGTTCATGAGAAGAAGATTTTTTAAGTTTTGGACTATTTTTAGTAACGGCGGCCATCTTGAATTTCAGATAAAAAAAAAATCTTCTGTATAGTCGTCTATGCAATAGAAACACCCATGTGAAGTTTCAGTTTAATTGGCCTAGTGGTTTCAGAGAAAGTGCTGCTAATAGACGACAGACGACGGACAACAGACAACACGCCATCACATAAGCACTTCTGGCCTTTGGCCAGTAGAGCTAAAAATGGGTTTCAAACCAAATGCATGACAGGCCAAAATGTGAAGGGGGCTGGTGGCGGTGGGGAGTCTAAACAAGGGGGTGGGGGGACAAAGTATATGCTGCCCATGCCACCCCCATCATCTTGAAATTGATAATTGTCCAATAGTTTTTAATGTGTTTGATGGATGCACACATTTGGTAAAAAGGTATGAATGTCTTGTTTACCTTTCTTGCATCTGTGGATGATTGTAAAGGAGAAATTTTGAAGCAAATTGTCAAACTACTTTGTGGTACAGCTCCAGGGAAGAGGTCTGCTGGGCTGACAAAAGCTTCCCTACATCTTTCAGAAGAACCTTGTTTTTTACTATTTGTCGTAGTTCTTCGTATGGCTTGAACAAAGCAATGACATTTTATATTCTTTTTACAAATAGCAAAGTCACACTAGTTTTGAAATGATTACTTTTTAAAAACATTATCCATCTGAGACTGATAAAAATAAAATTTAAGTCATCATACGAGTATGTGATGAGAAATATGTGAAATAAAATACTTTTACGCACTTTACAAAGTTAGACCCCTTTCCAAAATAGAAACAAAACTATTGTTTTTATCAATTCTTATTTCACATGTATCATGTAGACATATAACTTACAGAAATAGAATTAAGTGAAGTTTTATCAAAATTTCTGGCGTGTCACTTTAATATTGATACAGTACTAAGCCTTGGTAGTGACAAATTTACTGTATTAATTACATCGAAATGTGTTTTATTGAACATAAAACGGTCCAAATGCACTGAAAAAAACATATTCCACAAGGCCCAAGAGGACCTGAACACTCCACTGGCAACAGATGCTACATGTAAAATATCTCAGGTCCAGGCCTTGAACTTTCAGAGAAAATGATTCTTGAAACTTTGCTTAAAATGTGCTTATAAGTTCAAGAACTTGTCCGAGATCTTGTGGTTAAATAACTGCTGTGCAAGTTTGGTTAAGATTCAATGAAAAATGAAGGTGCCATCGCATCTACAAGAAAAAGGTTCACAGACAGACAACTGACAATTTACCATGACATATTAAGTCCTACTGGCATTTGGTCAAAAGAGCTAAAAATGAACGTGCTGTTGTGTGTACAAGAAAAGGTTTAACAGACAGATGGAAGACAGACAATTGGGAATGTTATCAGTTACTTGTGGAGGTATGGTATGCTTGATATACTGTATAGCCTTCCATGATCCCAAAAAACAGTGGTTAGGTAAACTGATCATCTTGTAGCCCTTGGTGGCATCAATATGATACTAAATATTCAATAAATCAATCAATCTTTGGAAATCTTACATGCTGAGTAGTTACATTAGAAGAAACATTATATTTTTTTTTGTGTATAATGAACTAAATACATTCTTAGAATTGATCTTGTAGCCATAAATAAGTGCAATGAAGATCAATTCTGAGAATGTAAACTTATTGATGTACATAAAAATTGATATAAGTGTAAAACTCATTGCTTAAATTGATACACGTGAAACAACTTTGATGCATATCAACCAAATTTTTATGTGTCTGTCATATTTGCAAAAATCTTATTTGAGGCCTGTAAGTTGTAATGACTTGTTACACAAGTAATGTTGAATGAATAAGTTTAAATTAATCTATTTTAACTCAACTGCAAAGTAAGCTCAGAGTTATATGAACCACTCTCGAGTAGGCTTCAAGGTTAGATCTGGTATGAGTTGGTAATTTTGAGAGTCCAGGTGAAACTGGGATCAAATTCTCATTATCTAATGAGAGTGGCCTACACTCTATTCAGTCAACTATTGTCAAACTTTAAATGAAGTAATGATCTAAATTGATGCTCACAATATTCTCTTGCCTTGCATGTGTTTTGATATAAAAGTTTATTAACAGGGCCCTGTTATCTCGGCTTGTAGTGCATCAGACTATTAATCAAGGAGTCGTGAGTTTGAATCCAAGCCCAGCCAAGTCTCCGTCATTCTTTTATCACCATTGATTAAGTTCGAATGTTATCAGTTACTTGCTGAGATGTGTATGCTCGAGTCCTCAAATTAAATTTTCTGTACCTTTGGCAACGTGCCAAACATCAAACCAATGGACAATCTCTGAGTGCTCCTCCCTCATACACTTCCTAACCTGCACATGTCGGTCTGTGACAAGTGAAATGGTAATACACATTTCTTCCATATTCAACAAACATCTCTTTAGACTTCCCAACTCCATCCAAAACGAGTCACTTCATTGCTCTGAAATATAGACCTTTTGTTATCAAATTAATATTGGACATCTAACACTCAATAGAGAATAAAAACATTGATTAGTTTGTTTTTTTTAAATTCTTCTTTCAATAATGACAAAGATAATAGAAAAACAAGAAATGTCACTGTTAAGTGTAACATGCCCCCGAAATGGTCTGTGAAAAAATAACAATATATGAATATAATAGGTAGAGATGTATCAATGAATATCAAGAGTAATGGACTAATGTTTCAGACTAGACATGCAATTTCATGTTTTTTTTACATTAAAGCATGACCTTGACCTTTGTGTAACCTTGACCTTGACATCTGATTTAATGGTCTGGGTATTTCAACAGTTAAATGCAGGTGAAAAATTATCATAACATGCCTATCACTTGTGTCAAGCTACATGTATTTTAAAATCCCTAAATGTAAGTGACAGGTCAATTGTTGATCATTTGATAAATTGAGCCAAGTGTTTTTGAAATCCATCCATGTATGATAAAATTAAAGGACAGACTTGAAATCTCAAACAAATTCAAAGTGTTGTCATACATACTCAAAGTGTGACCGTGTCTAAGTTTTACTTATGACACGTCGTCATGTCATATTGATAAATTGAACAAGTTAAAGACAAAGTCACAGACCAGACACGCAATATCAAACAAATTGAAATGGTGATATTGACCTTTGAGGAAAGGTTCTGGGTCTTACATGTGACACCTAATTATGTCATGTTTATCAACTCAGAGCCAAGAGTTTTTAAAATATATCCATAGATGACAAAGTTATAGATCAGACAAGAAATCTCACACAGACTGAAAGTGTTGTCAAACAAACTCAAAGTGTGACCTTGACCTTTGAGATATGCATGTGGGTCCTATATGTGACACTTTGTAATGTCATGCTGATGAATTGAGCCAAGTGTTTTTGAAATTTATGCATAGGTGACAAAGTTTCAGACCAGACACGAAATCCCAATCAGACTGAAAGTGTCATCAACCAAAGTTAAATTGTGACCTTGACATTTGAAGTGGGATTCTGGGTGTAATGCGCGACACATTGTCATGTTATGTTGGTAATTTTTAGCTAGTATTAACAAAATCATTCTATGCATGACAAAGTTACAGGCCAGACACGAAATCTCAAACAGACTGAAAGTGTTGTCAAACAAACTCAAAGTGTGACCTTGACCTTTGAGGTATGGGTCTTAATCGCGACATGTTGTCATGTTATGTTGATTATTTGTAGCAAGTATTTATAAAACCAATCTATGCATGACAAAGTTACAGACCGGACATGAAATCTCTAACAAACTCAAAGTGTTGTCAAACAAACTGAAATTGTGACCTTGACCTTTGAGGTATGGTTGTGGGTCTTACTCGCGACATGTCACGATGTTATGTTGATCGTTTGTAGCAAGTATCATTAAAATTAATCTATGCATGACAAAGTTACAGGTTGGACACGAAATCTCACACAAATTCAAAGTGTTGTCAAACAAACTCAAATTATGACCTTGACCTTTGAAGTACTGGTAAGGGTTTTACTCGGGACACATCATCTCATTATGTTGATCATTTGTAGCAAGTATCATTAAAATTAATCTATGCGAGACAAAGTTACAGACTGGACACGAAATCTCACACAAATTCAAGGTGTTGTCAAACAAACTCAAATCTCAATTCTAAACTTTTTTTGATTTAACATATAAATACCATATTTTAGCCTTTAAAACCAAAGATAAAGAGAAAATATTTATATTTTAACCCAAGTAAGCCCCTGAACACAAAATGCAAAATGATAGACACCCTTGAAAAATGGAATAGTATTTCTTTTACTTTGTAAATCTAGCTACTGAACAAGACAACTAAATAAACCCACTTCATGCGAGCTATCTAAATGTTTTTACAAATATTATTTTACTGCTTCAGAAACGCCAATAATAGTCGCTTTACTGCACTTAAGCCATGAGGTACACCAATTTTAGAAAGGGTTATAAAATTTGGAAATTGAGCTATATATCAGAAATACCAGGTCCGGTTCTGACCCCCTGTTCAGATCCAGATGTGACCTGGACAATCAGATATAAAAAACAACCTGCTACAAGACCCCCACCCACCTCCAAGCAACAGATGCAAGAAGGAGCATAAAACAATTAAACACCAATCATCAATTAAACTTAATAATTAAATGTCCTCTATAATCACAATTATGAGTTACAAATCACGTAAGTACACGTTTTGTTATAATTCTCTACAATTATCAATGATTAAAGATACACCCCAATCTTCACACATGAAGCCTACCCGTGCAAGTAATGCTGTTTTGTTATAATTCATACTAACTACCAATTACCGGCTGGCATTGCCATAAATAAGTGTTAGACAACCAGCTCACCAAATGAAAATTAAATGAAGTGTGAATTCCTATTGATTAAATCATTATTTTCTCATTTGGCGGGCCACCCCACATACAGAGAATGAAACGGTAAATGTTGAGGACATTGATTAACATTTGAATGTAAAGGTTTGCATTTTTCAAAGTCTTGTAACCAAGTCTTCAGTCAATGAGTGAACATTGGGCAGTCATCCTTTATCTAAATCAAGATGTAATTTAACAGCACCCCAAGTTTGGAGAATGCTATCCAAACCATGTTGTAAACTTAGGATATTGTTAAAACTAGAATTGTTGGAAGTTGCTATTTTTCATATATAATAGATAATGATTAATAATGCCTGATCTGTCAATTAAGGCTATCATAATTTTTATTGACAAAGGTTAAAGGTTTTCTGTCACTCTTTAATTAGAACGACTGATTACCTATTGAAAAGCCCACTGCCGGAGTTATCTATTATTATGTTTCTAAGAAGTAAACATTATCCATGGTACAAAGGATTGTATTTTAAAGGTTCTATTCCAGAAGTCAAATGAAAACTTTAACTTCTGTCTGATTGGTTACGTGAGCTTAAACACTGCAAATCTTCAAGACAGTTTTCCAATTGTGGTTAACATCTTCCAAAGATCTCTGCATACATTTTAATAGTAAAAAAGGGCATGCAATTCTGCAATTAAATCGTGTGAGTATATCTACTCCGGCTTAATTCAACTTTTGAATTTGCTTCAGATAAATTAACAGCAAAACTTGCAATCATGTCAAAGCTCTTTCTGAGACAAGAAAAGGGGGGTGGGGGAGAGGGTGTTGGAACGAAAGGCCAAATGAATATCACTGTACCACTGTAGTTAATTATTATTGCTTAATATTTGTCACATGATCCCTTTAGATGTATCAATTCTGCACAATGTTACCCAATCTGAAAAGGGGACAATATTGTCTACAATTTAGAATCACACAAACATTCTGAAACCTAGCATGGTCAGCTATGTAATTTGTTTGACGGCAATGTTTTGAAAACTGAAAGAGGTGTTATGGAGACATAAACTATATCTGATTCAGTACGTTTTACTCAGATTGTCAAGATCATCATTATCACCACAACAGATGGACAAGAGCAAAACTCTATACCTTGTCTCCGTTTTATTACTGGACCCAGTTAGTTCAGTTGGTAATATATCCGACATCTCTGGGATGATCAGCCATGAACGTTGATCATTTTTTTCTCTTTTTTTTAAATGGAGTTTAACACATTTCAGGTTTAATATGGCATACTTGTATCCAGTTTTATTGGTGGAGGAAGACCTCAGACTGAGTAGAACCACCGTCCTTCCACACGTAAGTGGCAAACTTTCTCATATAAAGTTTTTGGACCATGCAGGATTTGAACCTCTGACCTTAGTGGCGAGAGGTAAGTGATACTGAGATGGTACATTAGACCACTCAGTCACATGACCCCATATGTTCATCTACGGCCATCACTCAGGGAATTTTTTTCTAGGTTCTAGGGTTATAAAACTCAACAGAGTTCTGTTAAGTGTTTGGTCTGCTAAAACTGGTGCACTCAGAATATATCAGTTACTTTCCAGATGTGGATAAATGTTGCAGAAAAATGGCTTACCTTATGCTACATCATTAAAACAGGTGTCATTTTCCAGTGGCTTGCTACTCATTATAGTTTTAAAAGTTACATTATACATGGAATTATAGAGCAAGGAAGTGTTTAGAGTGCTTTCACTGCTTATAAATTATTGCTGGTGTGATGGAAACTTCTTCTCTAGCTCACCATTTCCTGAAATGATTAATGCCTCATCTCACACTCAGACTAAAAACTTGAATATTTTCTCCAAGATGTATGTTATATAACTGCACTATTCTTGAAGCTTCTGATTTCATATAAAACTATAATTCTGCCAATTTATGACAAGGTACCTTCTATCACACTGGTGTTACATCATACTGTGTACTCAGCTTGTCAAATCTTCACAGTGATAATAATTGTTTTACAGTCATTTACTTCACCTTTGATTATCAAAGTACTTGACTCATTAATTAATAAATTACTTGTTTCGTTAATTAACAAATTACTTTGTTTTTAATGTATCCACAGGACACTATAAGTACCTTTTTTATTGGGTGGGGGTGGGTGTTCAAGACCTTAAAGAGACAGAGCAAGTAGCATGATATATCATCAGCCATTTATTTTACTCACAGTTAAGCATCACTTTCAACAATTTCCAGTCATATCACGATGGTGTCTACTAGAGACAGTATTCCGAGCACTGTCACATAGGTATATCATGCCGCAGACACATGGTATGAGACCCCACCCAGTCACATTATACAGACACTGGGCCGACCAGACCTAGAACTCTCCTCTAAATGTTAGCATCAAGCGAGGAAGTGTAGTTCTATATGAATTACCACACCAGACTCAATAGAAGTACCCGATATTGTCGCCTAAATACGTCACAACTAAACTGTGATCAATGGTCTATGTGCGCTCAAATTACAGTGGTACAATGTTATTTTGAATGTTGTTTAACACCATTTTCATCTCATTTCAGGTTATATATGGCATACATGTATCTAGTTTTATTGATGAAGGAAGGTCTCAGAATGAATCTGAGTAGAACTACTGTCCTTCTACACAGCTAAGCTACATCCATTTCTGGCTAAGTTACATACACTCTTGGCTAAGTTACATCCATTCTTGGCTAAGTTACATCCATTCCCCAGGCTAAGTTACGTCCATTTCTTACTTGTATATAAGTTACATCCATTCCTGGCTAAGTCACATCCATTTCTGACTTAGTTACATCCATTCCTGGTTAAGTTACATCCATTTCTAGCTAAGTTACATACATTTCTGGATAAAAGAATGAAACTCAGCTGTGATAAAAACTTCTCCAATTAAATTATGATGACTTATGTTTTTTATATATCTACTTCCCTGACTTTTGAATGAAAATAATAATGACATAGCTATTTATTTTTCAATTTGGCTCAATAATGATTTCTTCTTTTGTTCAAATGTTTTATAGAAAGAAACAAAAATCTTCAATAAACACGATGAACAAAATCATTCATCTTCTCTTTGATTGTGATTCTGCCTCCAAAATCCTATTACCTCATAAATTAATTCATTATCTCACGACGTGTGAACTAGCAACCAATAATTAAGCAAACATTCTGGATAAACCACCATTATTCATTGTCTGTTTCCACAAGGGAATGAATTGCACCCTCTGCATAATAATGCAAGTAAAATAATGTATACCTTTCATTTTAAAACAAAGAATTTGCATAAAAAATACTCTTCAAAACAACTAAGTGGCAGAAAATCAAACCTGAACTGTTGAAAATATTTGAAAAGAGAAAGAAATGTCATTTGTTCAGACAAAGCCCTATGTTTGGAAATAAGATTTTTATTTATTTTATTTTAGATGAATTATAAAGATTCCTCAGTGGATTATATTTGATTTCAATTACAAATACTGAAGTTATCTTTTCAATATTTTCGACGATAAAATGAAAACAACGATAGTAAATTTCATTGAAATATCAATAAAAAATTAATTTTCAATCGTAATCAATGAAATGGCAAACAAACTCGTGGCTGAACCACTTGTGACCATCTTGAAACTTCAATATTCACTAGATGAAATTATATATAATAGTTCACTTGAACCAATAATTAATCTCCATAAAGTCCCTGTGCATGTCACAAAGCTCAGGACATTCTCGTTACACTGAAGTGAGATCAGAACAAGAAACAATAGGCCCATACAGGAGCAGGGGCCTGTTTCATTAACCATCATCAGTTTTAAGATTTTCGTATGATTGATTTGTGACACCTAGGAACGTTTCATTTGTGCAGTATTTTGTAAGTTTAAAAAGAATACTATTTACAAGGTTGGTGAAAGTTTGTAAAACGATGAAAGTGAAACACTAAAATTTTTTAAATTTTATACAAATGTATTAAGAAATTGGTAGTTATGAACATTAGTGAAGTGGGCCCCTGGTCCCTTATGGGCCTATTGTTTCTTGTATTGTTTCACCTTCTTCATTTAAAGCATGGAACACAATCATAGGCCCTGTATTACAATTAATACACACGTAATCGCGGGCTCATTATTTAAAGACATTTATAACTGTAGTATCAGCTTGATCCTTATAAAGCTTAGATATGTTAATGTTTGGATTGTTTGTGTTTTTTTGGTGATCAAAGATTTAGTTTAAACTTATTTATTTTACAGCGATTGTGAAACAAGTTATTACAACTTAAATTCTGCTCAAAGTCTTCCTTAGTCGAACCATTACTGTGAATATGTGGGAAAATGTCTTGCTCAAGGACAACACACATAGCCATGGCGGAGAATTGAACCCACAATCCTTGTCAAAGATTTCATGTTCATTTACATTCTGAACAAGTTTGGTTACAACTGAGTGAAAGTTGAAGACCTAATGATGTTTACAACAGAAAAATCAACATTTTTACAATAATCCTTACTGTTCCTGATTCAATAATGTTTACTGTTTCTGGTTCAATAATGCTTACTAATTCTGGTTCAATAATGCTAACAATTAAGTTTCAGAAAATAATTTTTTAGATTATTTTTGAAGCTGTATAGACTTGGTGATGATCGAATTTCGGTAGGCAGATTGTTCCATAAAAGTGACCCAGAATAATGAAATGAACGTTTGTAAAGCTCTGTCTTTGATTTTTTAACATATAAATTTCCATTTACAGCATTCCTTATACTGTATGGGTTATTATCTCCCATGTATACAAGTCTAAGGTGCCTGGGAATTTAAGCATTTATAGACAAATAATAGTTTATGATACTGAATCCTTATATTTACTGGCATCCAGTTAAGTACTTTAAATAAAGACTCCGAGGCTGAAAGAGGATCTGCATTGAGGATAATTCTTGCTGCTCTTTTCTGTAATTTTAGTATTCCATCAAGCTCATCTTTAGTGCAGTTACCCCAAACAGTGCAACAGTAATCAATTAATGGTAGTATATATCCGCTGTAAAATAATTTTCTTGCTTCAAGATGTAGATAGTTTCTTGTTTTTGACAAAAGGTATATGCGTGATGAGATGACAGTGCATATATATGGTTTATTTGACTTGACCAATTTAACCGAGGTTCAATTTTTACACCTTAAAGTTTCTCACATTGAAAATTTTGCAAAATCCCTGCATTTATGGTAATAGTAAGGCAGTCCTTTTGAACAGATAGCTTTTGTCTTGTTCCTATTGTCATACACTTAGTTTTTTCTGTATTTCTTGAACACCATTTATTTATAGAAGTTAAGTCGGCTTGTAATCTCTGCTGAATTTCTCCAACAGTTTTTTCCTGAAGTGTGGAGTCATTTGCATACATATCAGTTTCACTGTTTTTTACATGTAATGGGAGATCATTAATATATAAAATGAAAAGTAATGGACCAGTATTGAACCTTGGGGAACTCCATGAGAAATAGGGGCAGATTTAGACTTGGCATTTCCTACTTTTACCTGCTGTGTTCTGTTATTAAGATATGATTCAAACAACTTAAGGGAAGTTCGAGTACAACCATATATATTAAGCTTTTGGCATAAGAGTTTGTGATCAACAACATCAAAAGCTTTTTTTAAATCCAAGAATATTACTCCATTTATGTTTCCATCATTCATTTCTTGTAACCATTTGTCAGTTATATTTATTAGTGATGTTTGACAGGAGTGATACGGCCTAAATCCAGAATGAGATGGATGTAATAGGTTAAAATCTGACAGATACTTATAAAGTTGTTGGGAGATATGTTTTTCAATTAACTTAGACAATGTTGGTAGTACTGATATAGGTCTGTAATTATTTGCCTCAGATTTATCTCCCTTTTTGTGAATAGGAGTTACATTTGCATTTTTTCAAAAGTTGAGGAAACTTCCCACTATCTATGATTCTATTGAATATATAAGTTAATGACGAAACTATTGCAGGTGCACTTATTCGCAATATTCTAGGGCCTATGTTATCTAGTCCAGAAGATTTGTTTAAATCAAGATTCATTAGTTCCTTAAAAAGTGTATTCATATTGACTGGTTTTATCTTAAAATACTGATCCTGTGGACACTTGCTTTGAACATATGTCTTTAATTCTTGAAAACTTGGAGATTGTTCACTGGACTGTCAAACTTCTAAGATTTTTTACACAAGAAGTGAAGAAATTATTAAATTCATTTGCAACATCATGAGGATTTGTGATTTTTATACCATCATTAGAGTTAAGCACTGTTGAACTGAATGTTGTGTTTGAAGGACTTAAGGAATGAATACATTTCCATAATGACTTTGGGTCTTTAGAATCTTTTATTGCCTCAGAATAGAACTCACGCTTTGCATTTTCAGTTAATACTTTTGTTTTATTTCTCCATAATTTATAATCTTCCCACAAACCTAACCTATGACATTTGTCTCTTGTGTGCCTAGCCTGTGATATCTCACTGTTATACCATTCAGGTTGATGGTCTTTTTTAATACCTTTAGTTATTACAGGGGCGTGTTTTTCTAACACGGTATAAAATATATTGTACCACTGTTGTAGACAGACATCAGGGTCATTTTCAAACTCAACCTTGTAAAAAGGAGCATCTTTGAGATCTTGTAAAAATGCTGCTTCATTTAAATTTTTACAGATTCTGTAAGTAATAGAGCTATGTTTGTGTTTTATATTAACAGAAATCTTGCTATGGCTTGTGATGCAGACTGGATAATGATCACTAACTGAATATTGGACAACATGGGATTCATATACATTTTCAAGATTTGTTACATAAATGTGATCAATCAGTGTCTTTGAATCTTTAGATTTTCTTGTTGGTTCAGTTAGAAGTTGTTTGAGACTATATGTATCCATTATGTTTATCCATTTTTGTGGAGGTTTATTTGGAGATAAAGAATCAATAATAAAGTCTCCAGTTAGTACCAAATCATAATTGTAATCTATGGCTAATTGAATTTCTTTTTCAAATTGGTCAATCCATACGCTAGAAGATTTTGAATTACGATACACAAAACAAAGTAATAATGACTTTTTATAAGGAGGCTTGATTTCAAACCAAACTGTTTCAATATTAGAAATTTCAAATTGCTCTTTTCTTTCAAAAGGTAAATTTTCATTTATATATACAGCCCAACCACCTCCCCTATTAGTTGTCCTGTCTTTTCTTTTCATTGTGTAACCAGGCACCTGAATATATGTATCAAGGATGATATCACTAAAGAAAGTTTCACAACAGCCAAGAATATCTGGGGGATTCTTTGATTGCAGAAGATTATATCTTATTTCATCCAATTTGTTTTCTAATCTATTGACATATATATAATAATACTTCACTAAATGTCTCAGTGTAACTTCTAACTGAAATTATCAATACTACAGCTCACTTAATATCTCTGTATTATTTCTCACTAAATCTATCAATAACATGTCTCACTAAATATCTCAGTTTTACTTCTAACTAAAATATCAGTTTTACAGCTCACTTAATCTCTATTTATTATTTCTCACTAAATCTATCAATAATACTTCACTAAATATCTCAGTGTTACTTCTTACTGAAGTACTACAGCTCACTTAATCTCTATTTATTATTGCTCACTAAATCTATCAATAATACTTCACTAAATATCTCAGTGTTACTTCTCACTGAAGTACTACAGCTCACTTAATGTCTCTGTATTATTTCTACTAAATCTATCAATAATATGTCTCACTAAATATCTCAGTATTACTTCTAACTAAAATATCAGTTTTACAGCTCACTTAATCTCTATGTATTATTTCTCACTAAATCTATCAATAATACTTCACTAAATATCTCAGTGTTACTTCTCACTGAAGTACTACAGCTCACTTAATCTCTATTTATTATTGCTCACTAAATCTATCAATAATACTTCACTAAATATCTCAGTGTTACTTCTCACTGAAGTACTACAGCTCACTTAATGTCTCTGTATTATTTCTACTAAATCTATCAATAATATGTCTCACTAAATATCTCAGTTTTACAGCTCACTTAATCTATATGTATTATTGCTCACTAAATCTATCAACAATACTTCACTAAATATCTCAGTGTTACTTCTAACTGAAGTACTACAGCTCACTTAATATCTCTGTATTATTTCTCACTAAATCTATCAATAATATGTCTCACTAAATATCTCAGTTTTACTTCTAACTAAAATATCATTTTTACAGCTCACTTAATCTCTATGTATTATTGCTCACTAAATCTATCAATAATACTTCACTAAATATCTCAGTGTTACTTCTCACTGAAGTACTACAGCTCACTTAATGTCTCTGTATTATTTATACTAAATCTATCAATAATATGTCTCACTAAATATCTCAGTATTACTTCTAACTAAAATATCAGTTCTACAGCTCACTTAATCTATATGTATTATTGCTCACTAAATCTATCAACAATACTTCACTAAATATCTCAGTGTTACTTCTAACTGAAATTATTAGTACTACAGCTCACTTAAAATCTCTTAGTTGGATTTCAGTCACAGCACTGTCAGAGCAGACATCATATCATTTGATGAATATTTCTTAAAGTACAGAATAACAAAAGGCTTACAAATCAGCAATAAATTATACAACAGCAAGCGGATTACAAACCGTGAGTAACTTGAACATGAGCACCATCTTCTGAGAGAAGCACACACGTTTGCACATGGCTCTGCATGAATTTGTACAAGGGATGAAAATGTCACACCAGTGTGTACAGAAACACAGATAACTACAATGACAAACAACACAAAAAGAATATAAATGTTGTTCTGTCTAGGGTATAGCTTGATTCTAGCCAAAACAGAGTTTTGGGTTAGGTTAGAAATTAATATTCATGAAAATATAAAGAACTATTGGTTGGTGCATGTCCATGAATGACCTACATAAATAATAACCTATAGTATAATACAGATACCTGGGGTGGTTTCACCAACCATTCTTAAGAATATTCTTAGCTTGAACTCAAGAATACATTTTGAAAAAACACAGTAAGAGACCATTTATTGTGATCAAAATTTGCAAGCATGTAGGAAAGCATAATATAAAGTCAAATAAACTCACGATTATTCTATCTGTCATGGTAACCTAGATATCCAAGGTTGAAATCTGGAGTTCCAAGCTTAAGTGTAAGAATATTCTCAAGAATAGTTCTCAGTGTTCCTAGTAAACACGCAATTACCTAGCCCAGCCGCATAGCAACTCACTTTTAACCAAATGACAACAAACCTCTCCAGCAAAATGACCCATACATTGTCCATTACCGAAGCAATTTTTCGCTGTTGTTGTTATAATTACTTTCCAAGGTCAAGTGATTGACGTTGATGCATAGTCAATTGTTACACTAATGACTGACCGGTTGTGACTGTGGCACATCGAGGTCACGCAATTTTGCAATTATGGCAATTTGGTTCGATGCCCAACAGAAGGCAGGTCTCTTGGATTCCGATACCTACATGTATTGTCCATAACCTTTATTGGTGCAGCCAACTCACAGTATACACTCTCAGATACAATTCAGAATTTTAAGCTGGCTTAACAGCCCATTTCTTAAGAATTTGTCCATACAGTCAAACCTGTGTAAGTGATCACCTCTATTTAACAGCGACTTGTCTTAAGCACCAACATTTGTTATATCCCATTTCTATGCTGTCAGAATAAACAGACCTGTATTAAGCAACAATATGTCTTAAAAGGTCACTTTGCTCCTTCCCTTGACTGGCTGCTTAAGACAGGTTTGACTGTATTTATATTATTTAAAAAATTAAACAATTCTTAATTGAATTTAAATGAAGTTAAAACATATTATAAACTTTAGTTTAGTTATTTAGATTCAGCAGACTACACTTCTGAATAGGAAGTTAAAATAATTGCTCTGATACAGGGCATTCTGGGACAAAAACAAACATTTTTTTTAATTTATTTTTTTTTTAATTTGACTTACCCAATGTTGTCTGTTTTCTAGTTTTTAACACCATTGTCTGTCATCATAACAAATTCTAAGTGGACAACTTCAAAACTGTCAAAGTTATTAAGATTTACTTGTTTGTTGCTCTCCACTTCTAGGAATCAGATCAGTGAATTTTCACCTATATATTTCAACTTAAACTCTACAATTTTGGAGTTCTGTCACAAGTTTAACACATACATGAATAACACACTTTAATGCAGTCAGGAGACCAATTTAGCAGTATTTCTGTTTGCTGTAATGCCATCATCATCTCGTTTTTCACTATATACTTTTGTCCCTTCACTCTATCAAAACTGTCATGGAAAAGCTGGTGGCCCCGAGTTACATTCAAAATTGTCTCTGTCATCCTACACTCTGACAAAATATGCCTGAAAAATACAAAAATATCCTTTGCCTTTATAGTGGATAAAGCCTTAAACTTTAACATGGGGTGAATAATATTGGAGAAGTTACAGCCAATATACACAAAAATGGAATGCCAAGTTTATATTTAAATCACACTATTTTACAAGAGAAATCCTTCAATAGAAATTTGGCTATTTTGTTGGTAATCTCAGTAAAAGAATTGATCTTAATGTCCTCTCCTGTCATTATACGAATTAAACACCTAGTTTTTCATATTGTCCTAGCATATCAGTATGCGCTGAGCACATGGCCCAGTGGCAGAGCGTTGTATTAAGGATCAGAGGGTCATGGGTTTGATCCTCCACCACAGTCATGAGTAGTGTCCACACATGGCTCAGTGGTAGAGCGTTGTATTCAGGATAGAAGGTCATGGGTTTGATCCTCCACCACTGCCATGAGTAGTGTCCACACATGGCACAGTGGTAGAGCATTGTATTCAGGATCAGAGGGTCATGGGTTTGATCCTCCATCACAGCCATGAGTAGTGTCTACACATGGCCCAGTGGTAAAACGTTGTATTCAGGATCAGAGGGTCATGGGTTTGATCCTCCACCACAGCCATGAGTAGTGTCCACACATGGCTCAGTGGTAGAGCGCTGTATTCAGGATCAGAGGGTCATGGGTTTGATCCTCCACACACATGGCCCAGTGGTAGAGTGTTGTATTCAGGATAGAGGGTCACGGGTCTGATCCTCCACCACCGCCATGAGTAGTGTCCACACACAGCCCAGTGGTAGAGTGTTGTATTCAGGATCAGAGGGTCATGGGTTTGATCCTCCACCACAGCTATGAGTAGTATCCACACATTGCCCAGTGGTAGAGCGTTGTATTCAGGATCAGAGGGTCATGGGTTTGATCCTCCACCACAGCCATGAGTAGTGTCCACACATGGCACAGTGGTAGAGTGTTGTATTCAGGATCAGAGGGTCATGGGTTTGATCCTCCACCACAGCCATGAGTAGTGTCCACACATGGCCCAGTGGTAGAGCATTGTATTCAGGATCAGAGGGTCATGGGTTTGATCCTCCACCACAGCCATGAGTAGTGTCCACACATGGCCCAGTGGTAGAGCATTGTATTCAGGATCAGAGGGTCATGGGTTTGATCCTCCACCACAGCCATGAGTAGTGTCCACACATGGCCCAGTGGTAGAGCATTGTATTCAGGATCAGAGGGTCATGGGTTTGATCCCCCACCACAGCCATGAGTAGTGTCCACACATGCTTAGTACTGGTTCTACCCAGAAAGATTCATGCATGATTTATTATAAGTTACAAGAATTGTTTTCACAATCCGTATAAAATAAATAAGTTCAAAAAAGCTCATTATTATATGTATGTTATGAATATAAAGCTAGAAAGTGTTTTAACTTTGCTTTCTTCATTTAATATCAAATAAGTAACAGGTTAAAACTTATCAAATCATGTTTGAAGCTTGAAATTTCTTCCTGAGAAGAACCAGTACTTAGCACACATGTGAATATTTGTGTCTTGCTCACAAACATAAAATCAAGCGTGGCAGGGTCTTGAACTTTGATAATCCATTCAAGAGTCTGATGCCCTACCACTAGATCACAAGCTCCATTTTTTTTAAAACATAATACTGATTTCTATAAATAGTGAAACACATTGACATTTAACTTTATAATAAACAGGTTTTATTTTGCTCAACATTATATTTTGATTAATTAAAGGAATTTGTATTGGCCAATTATTGGTCAAAGGATTGTCATATCGGCCCAACGCCGTAGGCCAATATAACTGTCCGAGGCCCAATAGCTCAGTTAATATGAAATCACTTAATTAGTGACAATTTTATTAAATAATGTAAGTTAATAAAATAAAGTAGGCTAGAAAAGCATCTTAGTTTTGATAGATATGAGATGTATAGAGCTGGTTTTTAATGTGTCAGGCAGAATACTATATAACATCTTTCTGTGCATTTTTATATTTAAAATATACAACAATATTGTCAACAGTATCAACCTCCACATTACATTGCCTTCTTATTATCACAAACTGATTTAATGTACGACTGTTGATTCAAACAACCAGAAGTAATTATCCTTGTCTAGTTCTGGTTCATATTGACCATGTTATTTGTATCAGCCGAGTAGAATTTGTAATGACCAAGTTTGATTCGTTTTGACATAGTTTGCGTCCTATTTTTCCTCTATAACAAGACCAGTACAATAAAGTTAATTAATATAATTAAGTATATACTTTAAATGAGGTTAGTCTCGGTACAAATACATGGCAATGATTAACTAATAACCAACTAGACAGCAGACAAGAAAACACTTAGCCAAGTTAATAGGGTCAATTTTTATTAAAATCGTATGTCAACCAATACTGTCTGATTGGTCAAATCAAATTTGAATAGTTTCATTTAATACATCCATTTATGCTTATCCCACAAATATCACATTTATCCATTTGCTTAAAAAATATGGCTTAAATATTACAGTAGTATATTAACTAGCCATAATACGGTTAACATGTTAACACTGGTTAAGCACTAATTGGCCTGGTAGTGTAATGTGACTGGGTGGGGTATCATATCATGTATCTGCAGCATGATACTCCAGTGTTGCAGCGCTTAGAATATTACCACAAGAATTCATCATCATGAATCGATGGTAATCACCTTACAATACAATTATTTCAACTATAATTTGACCATGTATAGCAGTCCTCCATGGCTGGGTGGTCTAAGGCACTGTGTTAAGGCCACTAACCAATCAGTAGTAAGGGCATGGGTTCGAGTCTCAACTCGGTCAAAAAACTTCATGTGAGACAGTTTGGCAGTCACTTGCCAAAGAACAGCGGTTCCCTTTCTCCATCAATAAAACTGGACTTGTCATATATAACCTGAAATTTGTTGAAAATGATGTTGGACCCCATTCAATTTTATTGTTTGTAAAGACTGACTGTGTATGTGTATTATACTTACTGTCAATGTTCTCTTTATTTTGCCCATACTGATACTGAAACAATACAACAAAGTGTCCTCTCCCACACAGTAGATCCACTACCCACAGGGTGATACTGAAACAATACAACACAGTGTCCTCTCCCACACAGTAGATCCACTACCCACAGGCTGATACTGAAACAATACAACACAGTGTCCTCTCCCACATAGTAGATCCACTACCCACGGGGTGATATTGTGACACAAAGCCTCCACTCTCACTTTTACAACTGGAGAACTTCTTATGATCTGAAAAACACAACCCTTAATTTATGTTTGGCCGATTACCAATGCCTTCCATAAGCAATGGACTTAGATAAACACCTTGAATAAGTAGATTTGAGGGATTTGGGGAAAAACTGAAACTGAGGTTGCTTATCTGAGTGATGCATTCTTAAAATATTCCATGAGAAAATTGTTTTCCATCCATTCAATGATTAAACATACAATGTATTACATTCAATGTGAAGTGTTAGTTTATACAAATCACTATTTCCTGCAAAAATAGACTGACAAAATATTTTATTTGAGTACAGACTAATGTAGTATATTCTCTGGTTTCAATGACATCCTGTAGAATTACATTAATCTTCCACTGTCCCTGTGTCACAGAACTGGCAAAGTCTCTGATTAGGACTTCAACCTACGTAGCGGTCGGTTACAATGTTCACTTTTAATAAGCGACATGTTCACATATGGTGCACGCATGAAATTGTCTTTAAATAAAACACATGTTCTTAATTTCAGCATATCCCAAATAATACAAGGCCATAATTATTATTATATGAAAAATAGTTTCTAACAGTAGTATGTAAAGAAGCCATGTTTACAGGTGTTTTATTGTTAAAATGATCAAGTATATCGAGTTCTTGCATAATATACTTAATACTACTTGACCAGTTATTTTCACATATCTGATATTCATCATTATAGGCACATTTTGTTAAATGTGTTTCTTCATAACACATCAGTCTAATCCAGTGATACAACATTGAAATCCAATATCTGTAACTACATGACAACCACGCCGCTTAACCAATAACTACTGGGTTATACTAGGACAAAATCTATGCATTCCTAAGATATACCTCACTGCCTGATTTTGCACATATTATATATAAATTTAAATTTAATAAACAAACATGATACAAATATTATATTTTCAATACAGCTTGAATATAAAAAATTAGAATCAGTTTATAAATATTTACTGTTTTATCATTTTGCTAATGTAAAATGTTTGTGTTAGCCTGTAGAACAGACCCAGCTCTACTGACTGTCCGTGACATAACAATGGGATATGAGCACGTAGATTGGTCAGCTCTACTGACTGGGTCCGTGACATAACAATGGGATATGTGCACGTAGATTGGTCAGCTCTACTGACTGGGTCCGTGACATAACAATGGGATATGTGCACGTAGACTGGTCAGCTCTACTGACTGGGTCCGTGACATAACAATGGGATATGTGCACGTAGACTGGTCAGCTCTACTGACTGGGTCCGTGACATAACAATGGGATATGAGCACGTAGACTGGTCAGCTCTACTGACTGGGTCCGTGACATAACAATGGGATATGTGCACGTAGATTGGTCAGCTCTACTGACTGGGGCCGTTACATAACAATGGGATATGTGCACGTAGACTGGTCAGCTCTACTGACTGGGTCCATTACATAACGATGGGATATGAGCATGTAGACTGGTCAGCTCTACTGACTGGGTTCGTGACATAACAATGGGATATGTGCACGTAGATTGGTCAGCTCTACTGACTGGGTCCATTACATAACAATGGGATATGAGCACGTAGATTGGTCAGCTCTGCTGACTGGGTCCGTTACATAACAATGGGATATGTGCACGTAGACTGGTCAGCTCTACTGACTGGGTCCGTTACATAACGATGGGATATGAGCTCGTAGACTGGTCAGCTCTACTGACTGGGTCCGTTACATAACAATGGGATATGAGCACGTAGACTGGTCAGCTCTACTGACTGGGTCCGTTACATAACAATGGGATATGTGCACGTAGACTGGTCAGCTCTACTGACTGGGTCCGTTACATAACAATGGGATATGTGCACGTAGACTGGTCAGTTCTACTGACTGTCCGTGACATAACAATGGGATATGTGCACGTAGACTGGTCAGCTTTACTGACTGTGTCCGTGACATAACAATGGGATATGTGCACGTAGATTGGTCAGCTCTACTGACTGGGTCCATGACATTACAATGGGATATGTGCACGTAGATTGGTCAGCTCTATTGACTGGGTCTGTTACATAACAATGGGATATGAGCACGTAGAGCAGTCAGTTTACTACCATTTCAATAAATACAAAGAAAATTTACTAAAATATATCTGCATACTTCGTAAATATACCGCAGTGCTCCAGATAAGCTTTTGGCCAAATGCTTTTTTTCTGACCAGACACTGTTAATGTTTGCTTTAATACAGATTTGAGGTTGCCTTCAATTTCATTTATTATCAGCCATGGGAACTTTACTTTCGATGATTCAATGGTATTTGTATTGACCTTGCCTCCCGTGTGTTTTTTGTTTATTTTTTTGTGACTTAGTAATACATGCATCAATAACTCACTTTTGAGGGTATTGTTTTTTACTTAAAGAACTGGAATAAGTTATCAGATAATGATTGGGTTTCTGTTCTTTTTTTCAGTCTTCCGACGTCAGAAGCAGACAATGTCATTTATATTAAATAAATACGATAAAGTAATCGGCTAAAGTAATGCAGGTTCGTTTATAGCAGGCCTCTTTTAAACACTTGGAAATACTCAACATGTTCCCATGTGCGTCTCAGTGACAATGATCTATGGGAAATAACTGTATATAGTTAGTGTGGTTCCCCGATCTACCAATAAACAGTCGATTTTTATCGGTAAAGGTCAGGGAACCAGACTATGTTTTCCATAGCAGTTGCTTCACTTAGATTTGTTTATTTCACGGTGTCTACTTCCGTTGTGAAAACCCCGGTCTTTGGAAATACGATACACACAAGATTGCCAATGAAATGCTTAATTTCAATTGTTTATGCGTACCGGTACGCACATTTATTATTTTCAATGCTTTTTTGTCAATTTCAATGCTTATTTACGCAAATACCCACCTTATCTGGAGCACTAATACCGGCAGCAATTTTACAAAATATACCTCAAAAGAATTACACTATATAACAGTATATGGACACTTTTTCACTCCGCTGCTATTTCATTCTATTCTGTGCTATATTATGTTACTCTTTGCGAGAATAATGCAACAAATCTTTCAAACAGAACTCGAGCAAATATGTGAACATCGGCGCTGGACACACACTACATACACTATTTCATAGTAAATTCCATGCGGTCAATGATCCTAAGTAAAAGCCAATGCACAGTTTATTTTGACATAAATGACCTACACATTGTCACAGCCAGCTAGCAAGCAAATGTCTTTAGTATTACCAACCTTAATTCTACCACTAGTCCTCAGAATACACAAACAATTACTGTCTACCTGGCTCCTTCTCATTATGTTTCATTCTACGTACAAATTGTAGAATGCCTCCAGGATGCTAAGAAATATTCTCTAAGCAAACTATATACCCTTCAAATCTGGATTTATCACACAGGAGGTGTGGGTTTGAGTCTCTGCTGAGGTCACATATTTTTCATTGTAATTTTTACAGCTGTTTAGAGAATCAGTTCAGTCCAGCAAGCAATTACCCTCTCATGCACAATATGCTACATGTTTCCAGGGAAGTAACCAATCTGTCTGTCCTTTCCCCCTTATGCACAATATGCTACATGTTTCCAGGGAAGTAACCAATCTGTCTGTCCTTTCTCCCTTATGCACAAAATGTTACATGTTTCCAGAGAAGTAACCAATCTGTCTGTCCTTTCTCCCTTATGCACAATATGCTACATGTTTCCAGGCAAGTAACCAATCTGTATGTCCTTTCTCCCTTATGCACAATATGCTACATGTTTCCAGGGAAGTAACCAATCTGTCTGTCCTTTCCACACAAATCATGCACAAAATGCTACATGTTTCCAGGGAAGTAACCAATATGTCTGTCCTTTCTCCCTTATGCACAAAATGCTACATGTTTTCAGGGAAGTAACCAATCTGTCGGTCCTTTCCCCCTTATGCACAATATGCTACATGTTTCCAGAGCAGTAACCAATCTGTCTGTCCTTTCTCTCTTATGCACAAAATGCTACATGTTTTCAGGGAAGTAACCAATCTGTCTGTCCTTTCCCCCTTATGCACAATATGCTACATTTTTCAAGGGAAGTAACCAACCTGTCTGTCCTTTCCCCCTTATGCACAATATGCTACATGTTTCCAGGGAAGTAACCAATCTGTCTGTCCTTTCCCCCTTATGCACAATATGCTACATGTTTCCAGGGAAGTAACCAATCTGTCTGTCCTTTCTCCCTTATGCACAAAATGTTACATGTTTCCAGAGAAGTAACCAATCTGTCTGTCCTTTCTCCCTTATGCACAATATGCTACATGTTTCCAGGCAAGTAACCAATCTGTCTGTCCTTTCTCCCTTATGCACAATATGCTACATGTTTCCAGGCAAGTAACCAATCTGTCTGTCCTTTCCACACACATCATGCACAAAATGCTACATGTTTCCAGGGAAGTAACCAATATGTCTGTCCTTTCTCCCTTATGCACAAAATGCTACATGTTTTCAGGGAAGTAACCAATCTGTCGGTCCTTTCCCCCTTATGCACAATATGCTACATGTTTCCAGAGAAGTAACCAATCTGTCTGTCCTTTCTCTCTTATGCACAAAATGCTACATGTTTTCAGGGAAGTAACCAATGTGTCTGTCCTTTCCCCCTTATGCACAATATGCTACATTTTTCAAGGGAAGAAACCAACCTGTCTGTCCTTTCCCCCTTATGCACAATATGCTACATGTTTCATAAATGGGTGGGGTACATTTATAACATGTTGATATATAAATAAATGCGTGATATGTTAGATATGTGTTTTTGTTAATGAGTACTTACCTATAACAAACAATTTGGGAATTTCCATGTTGTAGACAGGATTTTGGAATCATGTGCAGAAATTTCTGTCTTTCAAGATTGACAGAGTGAGGTTCAACATATAAATGATCTGACCGCATACACAAACTGTTGTGGCATAGATGGCTAATATCCATATTTCTTGGAATACACGACAATCTGTGAACACACATGTGCATCGCTCTATGGGCAGAAACATTCATCTAGGTACCATTTTCTCTTTTCATAGACTGACGTCCATATCTAACACCATTATGCTTCTTCAGAAGTTCAAACTTTGTACTGTACAGAATGCGCTCACTGTTCTTGACACTGAAGTCAATTTTGTCTGCAATATCATTAGATATTTGTCAAAATCCATCTTTAAATGCTTAAAATCCATTTTTACAATGAATTTGGAAACATCCAGGAAGTAAACTTGATCTGGGTCTTTTAAACGCCCTTTGCAAGCTTTTGATCACATTTTTCTTAAGGTCTCACTACACAGTCAGATTCCATTATATAATGTATATAAAACAGTGTCTGCTTGTTTCATTATTACTTTTTTTTTTACACATACAATTTTTTTAAAAGTGGATTCTTTCTAGAGAACGAATGTATTTCTACCTAAAAATGCACATTAACTAGCACACTGGTCACGTTGTGTTTTCTTTAAATGCAGTGGAGTCTGTCATTTCACTTTTTATTAAAAAGCGGTCCATGCTTGTCCCAAAATTCATCCACCTCCTAAAATCAAATAAAACTCAGTTCCTGTGGATCCAGTCGAGTCTCATCTCTGTATATTTTAGCAATGACTTGGTTTTACACATCTGAAAAAAAAATCATAATTTCTTTGAACAACTTTATACCAATTATACCAAACTGAGTAACGCAGTACTTTTTTTTTTGGCATAAGAATCATGTTATTGTGGCTCAAAGGGGGCAAAACTTTATAGCGAGACATTAAGTTTAACCTAGGTGCATAGCTCAAGTTAAGGAAGCCCTTTTCAGTATATTATTTTGACATGTTTAAATATCTTTTTGGCAATATGGTATCAGTGAGTATATATATATACACTTACACTCGTTAGCCTGTGTGAAATTCTCTCCACCGAGTCGATTAAGTCGCTGCTGAAGCTGTCTGCTATGTTTACACGCGGCGTCTAGCACCGTCTTTAGGTCACCAAGGATCGACATCTAGGGAGTAGAACTATCTTTACCCTTACCAAACAATCGACTACCCTGCAGATAAATATACAGAATATTTGTTACTTTGCCAATCTGGCAGCCATTCTAATCTATTGTTTTAAACTGATAAATTTTACATTGATGGTGAAACAAGTTGCAATATAGTGAGGGCTCAGCGCAAAACTTTTGTAACCCCATTTTTTCAAAAAATCATTTTTTTTGCATAAATTACTGTATTTGTACAATGTGCATTTGTGTTTAAATTTGGTCCTGATATTTTAAATAATTTTGTAGATTATCACTTTTGGCGATAATATTGTATCTCAAATACACTTTTTAGCGCAAAATGTTTTGCACCAAATAATATCTTGGAGACCTTTATTTATATCGGTGCAAAACTATTGTAACTTGAATTTAAATTTTATTAAACCCAGTTATCACGTTTAACCACACTTGTATTGAGTCCAAACATATTGCAATATAAGTTTCAAATGAGAGTTCAGGAAAATGTTGCAAGATTTTGAAGGTATAGAGACTTTTTCTTTTTTTTAACTCAATCTTTAAAAACATTTTAATTTGATAATCGGTTACGTGTCTGACTATCAATCCTGAGGTCGTGAGTTTGAATCCCCCAGCCCAGCAACAATCTCCATGATGATTGATATACGACATTGTGTTTCATTATCATTTAAAATGACGCTAAATATTCAATCAATCAATAATTTGATAATAAAGTAATTTTAGTCAGATGAGTATGTTAAATGTTTTATTGATTGGGACATTAGTGACAAAAAAATTGAGATTGTGTTGAGGAAAATCTCAACCTGAGATGTTAAGGGAAACTTGCCCCTGTAAAAAATATAATCAATGTTGTTGTTGTATGGTGTTTTGCGTCACTTTCAACAATTTTTCAGTCATATCGCGAGGGTGACTACTTGAGACAGTATTCTAAACGCTGTCACACTGGAGTATCATGCTGCAGACACATGGTATGATACCCCACCCAGTCACATTATACTGACACCGGGTCGACCAGACCTAGAACTCTCCTCTAAATGCTGAGAATCAAGCAAGGAAGCTTCTAGTACAATTTTTAAGTCTTTGGTATGACCCGCCCGGGGATTGAACCCACAACCTTCCGCATGCGAGGTGGACGCTCTACCACTAGACCACGCCGCGGTCTAAATATAAATAATCAAAGCTTATCATAAACATCTTCACTTTAAAAAAGATGCTTTATACGACGAAGTTTACCAGTTACTTGTGTAAGGACAGCAGTTCTACTCAGATTCATTCAGAAGTCTTTCTGCCAATACAAGAGGTTGCCATTAACATGGTCATATCCCCCGCAACCTCATTAACCCTTAGAGGCATTTCCAGAGAAATGGTTTTAAATTATGAAAAATGAAAAAATCACTGAGCAAGGAAATCACATGTAAATGCCATTAACTGAAATATGAAGCTGACTGTTATATAACACATTTTCTTGTCCTAGTGTGCACTGGTGTGATGTATTCTAAATCGAACCATAAATTAAGTTAGAACCCCAAAACAAAAGAAAAACTATCTTTGACAAACAGACCTAACTCATTCGCATGACAAGTTAGCATTTGTGCCAATGTATTTAAAAATCCAATCACAACTAAAGTAGATATGGTTCGGACAGCAGTGGACGGACAGATGGAGCTGTGACCTTGACCTTTGAAGAACAGACCCAAGTCATTTGCATGACATATCATCTTGTCCTAGTTAAACATTTGTGCCAAGTTATTTAAAAATCTAATTACACTTAAAGAAGATATGGTCCAGATACCATAGGACGAAACACAGTGTATACATTGGATTTTCAAACACTTGACCTTGAACTATGACTTTGACCTTTAATGAACAGACCCAAGTCATTCGCATGACACATCGTCTTGTGCGCGTGAACATTTGTGCCTAAAAGTTATTTAAAATTCCAATCACAACAGAAGGAGATATGTTGTGGCAGCAGGGGATGCACTGACGGATGCAGCCCAATTCTATATTCCCCTCGGTGGCGGGGGATAAAAACCCAATAGGCCATATATAAATGATCATGTGCTGAAATGACATTAAACCCATTCTATACAGATTCATCATGTACCACCCTGTGACCTTATTAAAGGATACAAATGTGTTATTTTTTTAAAACAACAAAACAGTACTTGAACCATTTGACCCAGTCATATATAAGTCTATCAGCCATACACGTATATATATATTACCAGGCCCGTGAGTGAATATGTTGAAAGGATTCCTTTTATCAGAATACAAGAATTTACCCTGCAGAGCAAAATTATGTTAATCAATTTTATGTCAAAATTTCATAAATTTATCTCGAGTTTAAACCCAAAAAGTTGAGCAAGTAAAAATTAACCATTTTTCCTTTCCAAACATTTTTACACTCATAAACCTCCAATGTTAGTGATGGTAATCTGTTTATAATGTAAAGCAGCTATTGTTACAGATGAGCTGAGACTTACCTGTAGGGCCTCCATGAAATTCTCAAGGAGAATCTTCTCACCGAATACGAGTTCAAGTTTATCGACTGCTTCCTTCAGGTTCTGTCGCAGCTTGATGTTCTTGGTTTTCGCCTCCTGACTCTCAGTCAGAATAAAACTGATCTGAAATACAACTAAACAGCTGTAAAAGTGACAAATTACAGCCTTAAAGGTTACAAACAAACAGCTGTAAAAGTGACAGATTACAGCTTTAAATATTACAAACAAACAGCTGTAAAAGTGACAAATTACAACTTTAAATATTACAAACAAAAAGCTGTAAAAGTGACAAATTACAGCTTTAAAGGTTACAAACAAACAGCTGTAAAATTGACAAATTACAGCTTTAAATATTACAAACAAACAGCTGTTAAAGTGACAAATTACAGCTTTAAAGGTTACAAACAAACGATTGTAAAAGTGACAAATTACAGCTTTAAGAGTTACAAACTTAAAACATATTTACAAACATACAGCTATAAAAGTGACAAACTTATAAACATATAGCTTTAAAGTTATAAATACACAGCTTTAAAGGTAACAAATTTACAGCTTTTACACACTTAAAACTTTGTAATAAACATACAGCTATAACGGTTATAAACTTAGTTTTCGTGCTTCAACTTATGAAACTGATAGTTAAAAATTTTAATCACAAATATTTTGCTTGAAATAAACTCATCTTCAGGGTTGGAAATATATGGGTAAAATTCATTTGTTCTCGTCGTTATACATGTGCAAAGAATGTTAAATCACACACAAATCTTACATAAACCCTTTAAATTTGATTTGATTTGTGCAGGATTCAACATTATTTATACATGCATAAAAAAAAAAAAATCTAATTGGGACTATAATAAAAAACACTATTTGTTGCATACAACAAACAAATAATTTAAGAAAGTTTAATTACAAGATTGAAATTTTTTAAAATAGTAAGCAGACATTTGCTAGATCCCCTATCTTGTAAACATCACATACTGAATATGTCCGACTGTTGTTGCAAAATTAAATCATTGTTTTCAAATATATTCATTATTTGTGGAGCATGAGGCCTAATGGTAGAGCATTAGATGCAAGAATGATGGGTCGAGGTTTGATTCTCACCACTGCCATAATGTGGTGTCCTTGAGGAGCCAGACACTATATATACATTATGCTTAGTACCGGTTTTATCCAGGAAAACTAGGAGAGAGATTTGTATAAGTTGTAAGAACTTGTTTCACAGTCAATGTAAAATAAATAAGTTTTAATTTCAAGTTTCCCTGTTGACTCACCTTCTCCTTTAGCCGTCTCTTCTCAGCAATATCTTTGTCCATGATTGTCTTCTGCTGCTCCACTATCATCTGTAAATTGGAATTCTGACTTTCAAAATCTGCAATCTGAAATATACATGTATAAGATAACTGTAACTTGGAATTCTGACTTTCCAAATCTGCCATCTGAAATATACATGTACATGATAACTGTAACTTGGAATTCCGACTTTCCAAAACTGCCATCTGAAATATACATGTATATGCTAACTGTAACTTGGAATTCCGACTTTCCAAATCTGCCATCTGAAATATACATGTACATGTTAACTGTAACTTGGAATTCCGACTTTCCAAATCTGCCATCTGAAATATACATGTACTTGATAACTGTAACTTGGAATTCTGACTTTCCAAATCTGCCATCTTAAATATACATGTACATGATAACTGTAACTTGGAATTTCGACTTTCCAAATCTGCCATCTGAAATATACATGTACATGATAACTGTAACTTGGAATTCTGACTTTCCAAATCTGCCATCTGAAATTAATCTGATTTTAATAATAAGAAATTATCTTATAGCAAAGATGGAAGAATCTTTTGTTTTACAACATTCAGTTAGTTATATTGCTCTGTAATATATTGTGTTTATACCCATACAGGAATGTTGAACCAAATCACATCCAATAACAATGGATTGAATGTTACATACACCAACGTGTTACAGTACAATGGTAACAGTACAGGTTTGTGGCATGCACTATTTCCTGCATGGTGAAGACAATGATTTGACTTTGTCATAATCAAAATGAACAAGAGAACCAAGAGCATCCCAATTTTCTCCAAGATGTCACTTTTCATGTGGTTTAATCACATGACTGTACAGTTTAGGCTAAATAAGGTACTAATCCAGATAGTGCTTTTTGGTCAATGAAGGCAATATGACATTAATATGTGAACTTTCCGTTTTGGAATAATTCCGTATCAAAGTAGAACAAACCATGTACGATGGCCTCTACATCTAGTATAAAACGTGTGATATTATATGGGCACCATTTTGTCAGGTATATTATGTTTTGTACTAGCAGTGTACTTGTGTAATTTGACAGTCTTCATAAAATTTCTTACAGTAACGCGCCAAGCAGGATACTACTATATAGGACAAAATACCTGTATTTGTCATCTCTGAACATCTCTCCTCGTCACATAGGCCTGTTTCTCAGCATATCCAGATCTGCCTTGTGTTTGTCCTTGGCTGTCTGCAGCTGTTGCTTCACCATATGGGCAATGTCATGTGATGATTGTCTGGAGTACAGTAATAAATCGCTGTATAGCAGTGTAAGAATGTACGGATACAGTGATGATTGTCTGGAGTACAGTAGTAAATCACTGTATAGCAGTGTAAGAATGTACAGATACATCACTGTATAGCAGTGTAAGAATGTACAGATACATCACTGTATAGCAGTGTAAGAATGTACGGATACAGTGATGATTGTCTGGAGAAGAGTAGTAAATCACTGTATAGCAGTGTAATAATGTACGGATACGGTGATGATTGCCTGGAGTACAGTAGTTAATCACTGTATAGCAGTGTAAGAATGTACGGATACGGTGATGATTGCCTGGAGTACAGTAGTAAATCACTGTATAGCAGTGTAAGAATGTACGGATACGGTGATGATTGCCTGGAGTACAGTAGTAAATCACTGTATAGCAGTGAAAGAATGTACGGCTACGGTGATGATTGCCTGGAGTACAGTAGTAAATCACTGTATAGCAGTGTAAGAATGTACGGCTACGGTGATGATTGCCTGGAGTACAGTAGTAAATCACTGTATAGCAGTGTAAGAATGTACGGATACGGTGATGATTGTCTGGAGTACAGTAGTAAATCACTGTATAGCAGTGTAAGAATGTACGGAAACGGTGATGATTGTCTGGAGTACAGTAGTAAATCACTGTATAGCAGTGTAAGAATGTACGGATACGGTGATGATTGTCTGGAGTACAGTAGTAAATCACTGTATAGCAGTGTAAGAATGTACGGATACGGTGATGATTGTCTGGAGTACAGTAGTAAATCACTGTATAGCAGTGTAAGAATGTACGGATACAGTGATGATTGTCTGGAGTACAGTAGTAAATCACTGTATAGCAGTAAGAATGTACGGAAACGGTGATGATTGTCTGGAGTACAGTAGTAAATAACTGTATAGCAGTGTAATAATATACGGATACGGTGATGATTGTCTGGAGTACAGTAGTAAATCACTGTATAGCAGTGTAAGAATGTACGGATACGGTGATGATTGTCTGGAGTACAGTAGTAAATCACTGTATAGCAGTGTAAGAATGTACGGATACGGTGATGATTGTCTGGAGTACAGTAGTAAATCACTGTATAGCAGTTAGAATGTACGGATACGGTGATGATTGTCTGGAGTACAGTAGTAAATCACTGTATAGCAGTGTAATAATATACGGATACGGTGATGATTGTCTGGAGTACAGTAGTAAATCACTGTATAGCAGTGTAAGAATGTACGGATACGGTGATGATTGTCTGGAGTACAGTAGTAAATCACTGTATAGCAGTGTAAGAATGTACGGATACGGTGATGATTGTCTGAAGTACAGTAGTAAATCACTGTATAGCAGTAAGAATGTATGGATACAGTGATGATTGTCTGGAGTACAGTAGTAAATCACTGTATAGCAGTAAGAATGTATGGATACAGTGATGATTGTCTGGAGTACAGTAGTAAATCACTGTATATCAGTAAGAATGTATGGATACAGTGATGACTGTCTGGAGTACAGTAGTGAAGCACTGTATAGCAGTGTAAGAATGTACGGATACAATGATGATTGTCTGGAGTAAAGTAGTAAAACACATGACATTTTATAAGGTATATCCAGATTTATTGGTGGAGAAAAACCTCAGAACAGTTACTGGCAAACTTTCCCACATTAACATTTCAGACCCAGCAGGGCTTGAATCCACAACCTCAGCAGTGAGAGGTAAGTGGTCATTAGAAATCACTTGGCATGAAGGAGGACCTAGAGTGTAGTCAACTACTGTACAGCAGTACAGGAATGTACATTGTATGGAAGCTGTGGAAGAAGTTCACTTCACAAGTTGCTGACAGACTGATCAGTATAGAGAACAAAAAACACAGCAACTCGGGAATACCCCTTATCAAACTTTGTTTGCAGAATTATAAATTCTCACATACAGTTTTTGGAGCAAGTAAGATTTCAGCCTACGACCTTACCAGTGAGAAGTTAGTGTTCTGGAGGCAGGGCCTTAGATCACTTGGGCAGGAAGGACCCAGGATTATATTAAGTCAGACCCAAGGTTAAGCCACCAAAGTCAGAAAAACAACAATATAGTTTTCAAGTTACACTATAGATTGAAAGAAAGAGATACAAAGACGTTTGCATATAATTCCACAGATGATATCTTGTTCCACATGTGGCATTTTCCATAGTTGCTATATTTATAAGACAGCTCCATCTATATTGCAGAGTGGCTCCTTTGACTCCCAGGAACCGTGTTATATTGGGACTGTAGTGTATATTACACAGTACACAAACTCCACAAACCAATAAACATTACAGTACCCTACTTATATCTCTGACATGTAAAATTGGAGACAGAAACAGAATGATCTGATAATGATTTCACAATAAAGTTTACAGCTACCTGGCTTGTTTGAGAGCATTCAGTCTGTGTGTGGTACCCTCCAGTTCTGTTTCTCGTTCCTCCATGACTCTTGTCATATGATTGTCTCGCCTCCTTCCATTCTGCTTCCTGTGACTCTTGCTCCACATGCAGGGCCTCCAAGTCCTTTATCTGATTCTCAAATTCTGTACAGATTGTTCGCAACTTGTCAACTTTCTGTGAAATATTGTAATGAAAAGACATCATCAGATGTAACTGGCAAACTTTCTCACATAAACATTTAAGATCCAGAAAGGCTTGAATCCCGACCTCAGCAGTGAGAGGTAAGTGGTCTGTAGATGACAGCATCTTAAATCACTCAGCCATGGAGGAGGACCTTGTTCAAATAATGATAATTTATTTGATTCCAATTGGAAATATTTACATTCATGACATTGAATCTATATATAGAACTTTTTGGATGTCATTCATTTCTCATGAGCTCCTACCATTGAAGTTATTTTTTAGCTCCAGCAAAATCATGATTATGATGTAAAAAATGCCGTAAATTGTGACGTTCTTAATAAATATCATGAAACAACAGGTAGTGTACAAGAGGCGTGACTTTTGCTGTTCTTTGTACCAGCTTTAATTTAACACACAACACATTATTTGCGTATACATTGAACTTTATTTGTTGAATATACAGTAGATATGAACTTGAACCATGGCAAGTAATGTTTATGTGAAAGGGGTTTACTTTGCATGTTGCATAATATTATCATGTACAATCATATTTCAAAAATATTCAACAAATAAAGTACACTTTGTTATTCTTATCAAAATGCTTCAGCTTATATAATTTAAAAACTAATTTATGCTGAACAACACAAGCTCTGGTGTTAGGTGCTGTAACCTAGTGGCTTAGGGACTTAAATATGAATATCTTGTGCAATAAATGAACATCCAATTTAGTTATAAGCGTGCATACCTGAGTTTCTAGTTAACACTAAGTTTTAAAAGTATATATATGAGTTTCTAGTTGACCTTATGTTATAAGCATACAAACCTGAGTTTCTAGTTGACCTTTAGTTATAAGCATACATACCTGAGTTTCTAGTGGACATTTAGTTATAAGCATACATACCTGAGTTTCTAGTTGACCTTTAGTTATAAGCATACATACCTGAGTTTCTAGTGGACATTTAGTTATAAGCGTACATACCTGAGTTTCTAGTGGACATTTAGTTATGGGCTTACATACCTGAGTTTTTAGCTGACACTTAGTTATAAGCAAAGCATACATATATGATTTTCTAGTTGATATTTAGTTATAAGCATACATACCTAAGTTTCTAGTTGATATTTAGTAATAAGCATACACATATGATTTTCTAGTTGATATTTAGTAATAAGCATACATATTTGAGTTTTTAGTTGATATTTAGTTATAAGCATACATATCTGAGTTTCTAGTTAACATTTAGTTATAAACATACATACTGAAGTTTCTAGTTGACATTTAGTTATAAGCATTACTAGTAACATATCCAAGTTTCTAGTTGACATTTAGTTATAAGCGTACGTACCTGAGTTTCTAATTAACTTTTAGTTATAAGTGTACGTACCTGAGTTTCTAATTAACATTTAGTTATAAGTGTACATACCTGAGTTTCTAATTAACATTTAGTTATAATTGACGTACCTGAGTTTCTTATTAACATTTAGTTGTACGTACCTGAGTTTCTAATTAGCATTTAGTTATAAGTGTACATACCTGAGTTTCTAGCTGACACTGATGTTCACGTTGAGCAAGGCTGTCCTTCAGCATTGTCTTCTCCATCAAACTAGCAGTCTTCTCTCGCAATAACCAACAACCTTTATAGAGAGAAATCAAACCACCATTATATGCAGGGCCTTTTTATCTCATTAAACAGTGACCAATTCGGCTACTTCCCAATTAAAATATCATGTTTTTCCAAACTGAGGCCAAAACAATTCCCAAAATGGAAAAAATAAAGTTTAGTGGTAAATATTTATTACATAAACGGATAAAAACACTGTATATGAAACATTGTAATATCTGATAATTAATTGTTAAAACATGATCTTAACAGTATTATGCTTTATTTTCAAGTCTGATAAAGCTTTAAAAAATATTTCCCAATTTTAACTCAATTGCTGTTTTTCCCCCAATCTTGAAGACTTAGGCCTCTTCCCAATTTACAGGAAAAAAGCCCTACTATGTATACATTTTTAATGATTTATCTACTGGAAATATGTGTACACAACTGATCCTCATTTCCCATTCAAAATAAAAGAAAAGAAAAAAAAAATAGCAATATTTAAAATTTCTGACTCATTAACATCCGAGTTTTTGATTACATGTTTTAATAAGACATCTACCTGCACATACAGGAAAGTCCATGCACACTGCAACGTGGGGTAATCATGGGGGGAGGGTTGTCAATTAGTCGGCTCTTTTACATTATAAGTTTTAATAACATTACTATGCAAACAACACTTGAGAGGATGTGTCATAATTTTAATATTTATTGTTGAAAGTTGTGAATAATCCTGACCACAAAGTATATGTAGATGAAAAGAAATTTTTTAATGTAATACTATAGATCTGAATCCTATGTATGGGACATATTTTTTTATACGACGAAATTTAGTCCCCACATAAATAAATGATTTCCCCAAATGGAACCAACATAGCTCCGAGTAGAATTCCTGTCCTACACAAGTTACAAAACTTTTTCTCATTCAGATGTTTGGAGCTAGACTCACACCCAAGACTCCAAAAATGAGGGTTAAGTGGCCTTGAGACAGTGTGGCCAGGGAGAACGGAATATAATGAGACTAACAAGAGCACAGCAAGCACCATGTTTTAAATGTCCATTAATTATCAGTGATATATCTTTTTTTTGACATGTTGGTGATGAGTTTACAGAAACAATACCTTAATGAAAAACAATAATATATTAAAAAAGAAAATTCATACCCGAGCTAAACAAAAACTTTAACCTAAGGTTTTTGAGCCCAAAGTATGGAAATTTCAGTAACTTATTTATATACATTGTTTGTATAACATGATATGAATGACTGTGTTTATGAAGTTTGGTCACTATAACATAAATAAATTGTCGGAAACAGAGAAAGAGCTTAACTAAACTTAAACCGTACCACGATAACACTGTTGCCGCCGCCGACACCAGGATCATGACAATAACTCTTTTTCTTTCTCAAAAAGGCAAGCTAATAAAAAATGTGTTAATCCCACACTCATCTCTGGTTATACAGGATTCCTTAATTTGATCCAAACCTGTGACTTCTATCAATAACATTGATAGAGTACTTACAGATCTGGAAATGCTGACATGACCGTCCAAGTAGCCAGATAGTATACAGATCTGGAAATACAGACACGGGACCTTCCAAGTCGCCAAAAAGTATACACTTACAGATCTGGAAATACTGACACGTGATCTTCCAAGTAGCCAAACAGTAAACACACCTTTTGTTATCTGATCAGACTTTCATTTTGAGAATTCATGCTTTTCATATTATTTACCATCTCAGTTGTTGCCTGAAATACACCATAATTAACATTACCATCGTGTCACACTAGGCCAGATTAGCTCTATCTGTAGCTCGTCTGGCTATCAATCCAGGGGTCATGTGTTTGAATCCCTGTCGGACCACAATCTCTGTGATTACTAATATAAAACATTGCATCTACTTGTCATTCGTTTCTCACCACTGATTCAAATTGGAAAGTTATCAGTTTGTTAAGTCGATTTGTGTGCTTGAGTACTGGTTAAACTACCACAAAAACAACAGTTGTCAGAAGACAACAAAGCTTGCTGATGGGATAAAACTCACCACCCATGCAAAGATTGAGATTGTAGGCAAATACCAAAACTTAAACGCAACTAAACACAAAAGTTTAACCTTGGTGTCTACAGAAGAAATATTAAGTCCAAAAGGGCCATAACTTTGCCAAAATGCAACCCCAAGTTGTGGTTCTTGTCTCTGTGTGTTCCATTGATTATAGCGAACACACATGTAAAGTTTCATTTATATCCAGTGAGTGGTTGCATAGATATCTTACCTGATAAAAAAACTTTAACCTGAAAAATTAAGTCCAAACAGAGCCATAACTCTGCCAAAATGTAATCCAGAGTTATGGTTCTTGTCTCTTAGTTAGTGTAGTTAAGGCACAAATGCAGGAGTTGCTGAAAAAGAAATGGATGAGTCAGTGTAGTTGAGGCACAAATGCAGGAGTTGCTGAAAAAGAAATGGTTGAGTTAGTGTAGTTGAGGCACAAATGCAGGAGTTGCTGAAAAAGAAACGGTTGAGTTAGTGTAGTTGAGGCACAAATGCAGGAGTTGCTGAAAAAGAAACGGTTGAGTTAGTGTAGTTGAGGCACAAATGCAGAAGTTGCTAAAAAAGAAATGGATGATTTAGTGTAGTTAAGGCACAAATGCACAAGTTGCTGAAAAAGAAACGGTTGAGTTAATGTAGTTTAGGCACAAATGCATGAATTGCTAAAAAAGAAACGGTTGAGTTAGTGTAGTTAAGGCACAAATGCACGAGTTGCTAAAAAAGAAACGGTTGAGTTAGTGTAGTGCAGGAGTTGCTAAAAAAAACGGTTGAGTTAGTGTAGTTAAGGCACAAATGCACGAGTTGCTAAAAAAGAAACGGCTGAGTTAGTGTAGTTAAGGCACAAATGCATGAGTTGCTAGAAAAGAAATGTTGTAGTTTATATTTCTGTGACAGTGTAGTTTAGAGTTTAGAATTCAATAGGACTCACACAACTATTATCTCTCTTGAGTACTCCGGACCTACAGATGGAGGAGGTAGAAATAAAACTTTAGTTCTCTTTTTCTTCTTTTTTTAGGACTTTGTATTGCAGTGATTAATTTTTTTCCTAGCATGTGTTAGAAATCACCACTGAAAAGTAGTGATACCAGATTTCTGGGCAATTTTGTGTCATTTCAGAATTGTTGGTTTGAACCGCATCGTCGGCGAATAGTTGACATATTACTACTCTGGAAATTAATAGGTATCACAAAAGCATTGAATCTAAAAAAAAAAAACCTGGACAAGGCATGCTTTTTTTCCCTTTATATTTGCATATCTTGAACCAGTGAAGAATTTGATCCCAGACACATGCTGCAGATTTTTTTTTTCTGTGTTTTGGACATATGTGTTACAATGGGAAATGTAATAGTGATGCGAGACAAATAGTTGCAGTATAAAGCAGATGCAGTATGCTACATGCACAAACATTCTGTTTTGATTATTGACAGTTATTAACAGGAAGAAATAGCAAACACTTAAAAATACAATATTTACAGTTAACAATAGAACTATATTAACTTGGTTTCAAACAAGAATCAAAAGATGGAATTTCCTTTCATACGAAACTATTTGCATCAATGTGGAGTGGTGTTCCAGTGGTAGAGCATTTTATCCATGATCTGAGGGTCGCGGGTTAGATCCTCTGTCAGGGCTATATGTGGTGTCCTTGAGCAAGACATTTTTTATGCATATGCTTTGTACCAGTTCTATCAAGGAAGGCTTGATTTGTTAGTTGTGAGAACTTGCACAATCGAATTAAAAGAAATATACTATGGTCTAAAATTATATTTATTTTTTAAATACTGCACACCATTGATGGTGACAAACCAAGAATAATTATGAGGGTTAAAAATAATTTTATGCAGGTCTACAACAACTTACTATTATATATTTGGACCATTTGGAGCACAGGAACAAAAGTGTTTTTAAAGAAATCAGGCTTTTTTTATATATTTGTAAGTACATGAAGATATGAATATCAAAGACAATTGCTTACGATAATAATCAAAATTTTACATGACATTAATTTTAATTTTTAAAAAATGGCAATTAATACACCATGCAAAGATAATAATAATCTTTTCACAAAAGTTTTAAATATTGAACTCGAGTAGTTTGAATGATTTTCACCAAAACCAATGATTTATTGCTCACTACTGCCATTCTATATTTTAAGTTTCTAATAATAAAATTAGAAATAATCAAATATTGCTGTATCCCAAAAAGCGATTCACCTTGTACACTGTTTGAATATTTGACCCCAGCGACCTCAACTTGTGAGTGACATTGCCAAAAACCAAGGCAGCGTGTCCCACTGTTAAGTTACAGGCCGATGGGTGCAAAGGTCAGGATTAATGTCTAAAGCAAACATTCATTTCAATAGATTTGTAATATGATTATATGTATATAAACTGTACCTTAAAGTTCATGATATTGGAGTATGTAGCCACCATAGATCCTGCCTCGTCAGTTAAGGCTGTTTTATCATATAGCATCTCATACATACAGATACCCAGAGACCACAAATCAACCTCTGTACGTAGTGGTTCACACGTTCACTGTTCATCGCATTTATCAGCTCTGGTGAGACGTAATCAGGTGTTCCAACTGGCATTTTGGATGACACCTAGAAAACATGCATGTATATATACACTACTTTTGGCAACACATGAATTTATTTCTATGAATCAAATGGTATATGTTCATACAACAATATTTGATAGTTAAGCATGCAATTTTTCATTTAAAATACAAATAAACTTATTGTTGTTGTAATATAATCTTTCAACATAAATTTGTTTCTGTGGAGTCACCATCATAACATGGATAAGCAGTAAGCAAACTTTTTCAATGAAAATATCATCAGACACCCCTTCAGTTTTGTTTTATTTCCTTTTGTTTTATTTCAATATTGATCAGTGTATCTCACATGTATTTCCATGGATACCCATCTGTACATGTATACACCAAACTACAAACAGCCTATATGCATATTGTAGTAGATGAAGACACCCATTGTTTAATCATAGATTACTTAGAGTGTGATAATTTTTAATTGCATGAAACATTAATCTATAAAAGAAAGGGTCAGTCCTAAAAATGTTAAAGTCTCGAAACTCCCTTCATTATAATACTTTCTTTTTATAGAAATGAATAAGTTTTACTGTTTTATATTGTTTTCATTTTAATATTTAAATGAGCTACAAAAAAGTCAATTTAAAGATAGTACAAAACCAAAGACGTAAACTTTTCTGAAGGAGAAATATCACTGAAGGTGATGAATACCCTGAGATGATCCCCACCGACACAGTTATTGCACCCTTTTCCTGCCCCCTTTGACACAGTGAACCAATTAGAGTAATCAATCATTCATGCCTGCCAAGAAACAGCAGCTAAAAAAGTGTCAGAAAATTTAAAGGTTCATGACTCATTATTATCTTATTATTCTGATGCAACGTGCTGACGATATGCACAATTAGGCTCGGTACCAATCACTCTCGTAAAATTTCAATTCTGGAGTCAATGGTTGCTGAGAAATAGTGATCACAAAAATTGTCCACAGATGGACTGCCTGACTGACAGATCAACAAGTGTGACTCTTTGTACCTGGGTAAAACATTTTATGTAAGAAAGTTTGCCAGTTACTTGCGGAAACACAGTGATTCTACTAGATTCCTTCTGAGGTCTCCCTCCATCAATAAAACTGGATACGCCAGATATAACCTGAAATGTGTTAAAATAGCGTTAAACCAATTCAATTCTATATTTTTTAAAAATTGACCATGTATGTGTATTATACTAACCGTCAATGTTCTCTTTCTTTTGCCCATGGTGATAATGAAACAATACAACACAGTGTCCTCTACCACACAGTAGATCCACTACCCAAGGGACGATAGTGTGGCACAGTCTTCATTGTCTCTTTTGCCACTGGAGAAACTTTTTATCATCTGAAAAACACAACCCTTTATTTATGTTTGGCAGGTTATCAACACCTTCCATAAGCAATGGACAATGTTTATACAAATCACTATTTCCTACAAAAATAGACTGACAATATATTTTATTTGAATTATATTGGCTTTCGGCCAATGTTACATTTAAAACACAAGGTACACATGCAATTAAATAAATAAGCATATATAATATGAATATTATAAGTAACAAGTTTATTATAGTGACATGTGCATGATGGTACAATAATTGTGTGTACACAATTTTGGACCATTTTCTGGGAAAATATACTCTCTACACAATTCAACCTTGCAATATTACCCATAAAGGGTATTTTCACATCAGCATTATCTTGAACATCTATTGTCAATTTTCTATGTAATTACCATTTTGAACCCATCTGTATCTATTATAACAAGACTATTATAACTAAGGGAGAGCACTGACCTGTCCTTGTATGTTAATGATGACAATATGTTATGTTATGACAAACTGGTTGGTTTTCCTGGGTAGAGGGTGTTTACTGTTGACAGTTATACAATCGCAGCTTGCACTGAAATGAAAAATTCCACAATATTTATATTTTTAAAAATTTAACACACGATAGGTTATAATGATGGCATATGGTTTTGGCATATCTAGTTTTATTGGTGGAGGAATCTGAATAGAACCACAATCCCTTCACACAGTTGTAAGACTGAGCTAGGCTCAAACCCATGTCCACAGCAGTATGGGTTCAATTTTATACAACTTCATAAAAAAAATTAAGAAATTTTTAAAATCAATCTATCACATTTTCTATCAAAAAATAATGCTAATGTCCAATGTCCAGCAGATACAGATTCATCCAACTATTCAATGTCTGTTTCTAATATAAACACTATTGTGGACAGAAGCCAATACACGTCACCAATGAGTTTTCTTCAATGGCATCTATACATATTAATGCTCATTTTAGTAGCAACAAAACCCATGAAACATGTTTATTTTTCCAAGATCGTCATACCATTTTAATCGGTTTTATGAAAATGTTTGGATTCTGGGACAAACCAGCAATATTAAACCATACTGTGAATACTTGCACAAATTCAAAATTTCATTTTTTTATTTGAAATTTATTGAATGATAACAACAAATGACTTATTTTTTTCTTACAGCAACTGACAAAGTGTGTCCATACATGTCAGAAACCTCCATTTTTCACTGAGATTATGGAGTACCAACACAAAATGTCAACTAACAGCAATAAATCAATGTGCAGAAAGAAAAATCAAATCTTTTTAAGCAGCCAGTCAAGGGAATGAGAAACAATGGCCTTTTAAGACAGGTTGTTGCTTAATACAGTTTAGTTTGCTCTAAAAGCATAGAAATGGGAAATAGCAAATGTGGCTGCTTAAGACAAGCGGCTGCTTAATACAGGTGACCACTTACACAGGGTTGAATGTATGAATTAGCCAGTTTAGTGAATTAAACAGATTATGGTACTCCATATCTACCAAATGCTGCAGCAGCAGTAATTCTGTTTGTACCATCACCGGCATGAAACATCCTCGAGTTATTAATTACCAGTACATAAAACAGGACGTCTTAAAATGTCCCACCTCCCCAAACTTTATTAACAAATGTAGTAAGATAATTTCTCGAGATAAGCAGTATTACTTACACGTGTTTGTCAAGTAAAACTGATAAAAAATTAACAGAGATTATTTACATGAGCATTTGATTCTGGTATTTGATGAAGTACCTTCCTGGCAATAATGTCTAAATGAGTACAGGAAAGTCATCCAAACCAACATTTCACAACAGCAACCTGAAAAATATTTTTTCGTTAAATACAAAACCCGAGTTCACCAACAGCCTTACTATTTTGTAGCAGACAAGACTAGAAGAGTTGTCTCCCATTTCTAACATCAAGATAGTCATTATAAAGTTTATCACTAAATATATTGATTACCAGTATTCAATATTATGCTTTTTTTTCATATTATACTGGTCATACCTAATACAGGGAGGTTAAAATTTTGTCAACCATTTAAATAATGGCATCAATAAAGAACAGTAATAAAGTTACTTAAGTGTGCTGGGTAATAAACAGTTGCTGGTACAAAATGTAAACAAATGCTGACACAATGGAAGTTTGAGCTTTGCGCATGTCTGGGATATTAATATAATTAGTTTACAAACTAGTTTTCACTGTTAACATTTGCAATGCAAAATATAAGCATTATTAATTAGCAATATTGACTGTCCTATTATTTCTCAGTATGTATATTTTATTTACTGTTATCATGTATTCACCTTTAAAACAGTTTAGTAAATATATATATAACATCCTCGTCTGCTTGAAAAAATGGGACTGTTGTATGCTGATCAGGCATTGACCATGTGGATTCTATTTTCATCTGATTTTATTTTCGATATTCATTTAGATCTGAGATCTGTTTGTTTAAGGAAATCAAGCAACTATTTCCATATGAATTTACAGTTTTATCCAATTATTTTCTTGGCAATTATATATCTGCATGAAAATTAAAATGTTATAAATACACTACTACCTATTATGTTTACAATTTCAGAGAACCTTTCCAGTGCTGCGGTTCTACATAAATCCTCACTGACCATTCCACAGCAATGCAAAGTCACATCTACACAAAGGCATCATTACATGGCTGACTGCATGTGACATAAGAGGGAAGTTAACAACATGTGGATGCAGTGAACATATTGCAACTCTGTGTTTAAAGTTCCAGGATGGGTCCCAGGGGTGGGGGCTGTGTATCCATAACATGACAGCACTCAACTGCAAGCAAATAGAATAATTGCAATAATATATTTTAGTGGCGAGTGAGTGTAACATGTCGAAGAGCTTTAACAATGGTAAATGTTTAGTAATTGTAATCCCTTTTTCAAATAATTTTATCAATCCATTTAAATCATTAATGTTTCCAATATATCTGTTTTTAATCTATAATGTAATACATGTACAAATGTTACGTCCAAACAAGGTTTACAATTTTCTTTTCCTTTAAATATTTTGTCACTAAACTTCAGCTTTTCTAAAGCTTTTAATAAGCCATCTTTATTTAAGTACTACCGGTATGTTAACTGGTGTTTTAAATTGGTTCATCAGCATCATTCCATAAACACTTCATATACTGTATATATTTAAACAATTTATCCTATTTCATTTTTCTTCTTGCTTTATATATAAATATGTTTTATTGCCATCATGATTGAATAATTTGTTGTTGGGAAGGGCCGATTTTAATGTTGGATAACTTGTAGCCCAACCCTTTTGCTACTACATGAATACAAAAAAGCAATAAAATATGTGTAAGGTAAGTAAAGTATATACTGAAGAGTTTTACTGTTTATCTATTTAATTATTTCATTACTATGTGACTAATTCAATAGCATTGACCATCACAATATGGAGCTCACATTTCTCTGGTGGACAGCGATTCTTCGACTAGGAGCGTAAAACTTTAGTCAAATCTTTTTAAAAACTCCTCATTTTTATGTTAATAGAAGTTTACGCTCCAACTTGTACAAGATGTTATGTTCGACCTTTATCCATCCAAATCATAACATACAAGTAATGTACAAGATACATTTAAAAACGTCACAATGTTATGTAACGCACCATGTGGAAATATTTATATATGCACTGAAATAGCGTGTTATAATGCACGAGACGTAAATAAATATTAACATTTTCTTAAGTCTTTAGAATAAAAATTGCAATAATTTTACCTAAGCAGGGTGTTCCACTTGTGACCCTATCTAAAGGCAAATCCAAGATATTCCAATTGTTCACATTCAGATGTGTAAATTATGCCTCCAATTCAAAGAAACATGGGTATTTACCTTTCAAAGTTAACCAAAGAGGCAGTCTCAAAATTGGCGCCGACATGAGAAATCACCAGCAGTACCAAAAGGACAATCTGTATGGCAGCATAGGCTTCCGCAGCATAGTAAACTCGATCTCAGCATCTGTGGTACAGACATCTGAAAAATATAGAAAACTGAGGAGCGACCACAACTACCAGTAACACGAATAAACAATTGAAAATGTGACAAGCCGAGACAAAATTTTTTTTAATCTATCTTGTCATATTGTTTGTTCAAGTGGTACCTCTTTTAAGCAGCCGCTTGTTTTAAACAGCCACATTTGCTAATTCCAATGCTTTCAGAGCAAATAACCCTGTATTAAACATCTCGTCTTAAAAGGACACTTTTGATATGTATTCTGTTTCGATGTCATACATACAAGTTAAGGGAAAAAGACCATTTCAATAAATATAAATAAAACTTACTAACATGTGTTTGTTTACTGCTTAAACATACCAGCAGAATTTTACAAAATATACTTGATAGAATTAAAATTATACTATATATGGACATTTCATATCACTTTGCTGCTATTTTATTCTATCCTATGCTATGCTATGCTACTCTTTGCGATAATAACGTAACAAATCTTTAAAACAGAACTAGAGCAATTATGTTGTGAACTTTGGCTGTGGACACACACTACAAACACTCTTTCACAGTCAGTTCCTTGTTGTCAATGATCATAAGTAAAAGTTAATGCACAGTTCATTTTGACATAAATGATCTACACATCTCACATCAGCCCAAGCTTCTTGCTGTTATCCACATCTGGCTCCAGGCCAGAGACACTGTTATTCATAGCCAGCATATGTCCATAGTATTACCAACCTTAATTCTACCACTAGTCCTCAGAATACACAAACAATTATCGGCTACCTGGCTCCTTCTCAGTATGTTTCTATGTGCAAATTGTAGGATGCCTCCATGGTGCTAAAAATATTCACTAAGCAAAATATATACCATTCAAGCTTAGATTCACCGCTCTGATATACCATAAACGTCTAAAATTAATTGTATTGACCTGCCTGCCAAAATGTATGTAAAAATTTCAACAGATATAAAACAATACTGGAACTGATTCTCAGATTACATATAGTTTAGACTGCTACCAGTGATAACAGTGGCAAATATGTATCAAACGTGGAGGTAGTCAAATGGATAGAATGTTGGTTGCTCATGCTAGAGGTTGCAGGCTTGATCCCCAGCTTGACCCGATGCCTCTCATAAAACAACACTCAGTACTGGTTCTACCCAGGAAGTGAACTGGAGAGTGGTTCATATAAGCTCTGAGCTTTCGTCGCAATCGAGCTAAAATAAATTAGTATAAACTAAATATGTATCGGCTGCTACCATGTGTCAACTTGGTTAAATATTAGAAACAATTGAATAATTGATTGAATATTGAGCGTAATTTTTATGCTATCAAGGGCTAACTGATGATCAGTTAACCACTGATTCCTGGGATCCTGAAAGTTTAACCAGTACTCGGGCACACCCCATCTCCCCAGTAACTGACAACTTTTCCACTTGAATCAGCGGTATGAAACGAATGATAATGAAACACAATGTTGTATATCATTCATCATGGAGACTGTTGCTGGGTGGGGAATCAAACTCATGACAGGGCTGATAGTCGGACAAACTGAGCTAATCGGGCCTGGCTATATAAGAAACTAGAACAAATTCAATAATTTTTAATGAATACCAGTCTGGTGACAATTTTTGACCAATCAAATTCCGTTTAAACATACCGACCCAAACAGTTCTTTCAAAATGGTGTTGTGACAATATCTAAAAATATTGATGGGCTTCATATATAGATAAAAGAGATATTATTTTTCCGGAGATTTAGGTGTTAAAACGTGAGTGTGCACTATACACGAGTGGAAAGATACAGTAATCAATCAAGTTATGTTACAATCTTTATCTTCTTATAGTGTTATATACACAATGTTATACCTATAACAATTAAACATCTCTGTTATTTACCACAACTGTGATGTCATAGCTAGGTAGTTGGCTGCTCATGCTTAATGTCGCAGGTTTGATCCATGGCTCGACCCAGTGGCCATTCATAATGAACAACCAGGGAAAAGAAAGTTTGAACTAATGTACATGAAATTAGTTAACAACATTATTCCATGGTTCTTATTTAATGCAGAAAGAGTATCAAAGATCATCAAAGATGGTCAAGGAGCCTGTAATATATATACCAATAGGATTTACCTGTTTGAATTTTATGTATACAATGATGGGATAATTACACGTTAAGACTGTGTTGTCTCCTTTGAACCATATAATGCTGAAACCATAACTTGTATTATCAACAATGGGTGACACGCATGCATACAAACCCACTCGGATACATGCATACAAATCCACTCGGATACATGCATACAAATCAACTCGGATACATGCATACAAATCCACTTGGATACATGCATACAAATCCACTAGGATACATGCATACAAACCCACTCGGATACATGCATACAAACCCACTCGGATACATGCATACAAATCCACTCGGATACATGCATACAAATCCACTAGGATACATGCATACAAATCCACTTGGATGCATGCATACAAATCCACTAGGATACATGTATATAAATCCACTCAGATACATGCATACAAATCCACTAGGATACATGCATAAAAACCCACTCAGATACATGCATACAAATCTACTCGGATACATGCATACAATTCCACTTGGATAAAAGGATACAAACCCACTCAGATACATGCATACAAATCCACTTGGATACATGCATACAGATCTCCCTACTATGTCACTACTATCTGCTAGTATCTGAAACTGGCTTGACATCAGATGACTATATAAGACGGACCAAGGGACGGACAGGGGTAACATGTAATGCCCCTTCACAAATCTTTGAATTGATGGGGCACAAAAATAACAAATTCTCTCAGCCAAGGATAGTAGCACATTCATAGCTCCAGCCTTTTTTGTAAACATTGTTGAAATGGAATATAACATGACATCCATACCATTTTAAAAGATATAGCCGTGCGGAAGGATCTAACCCACGACCCTCTAACTATTGGTTTGATGCTCTACTTAAGCCAAATTATAAAAATCTTTTACCGTCTAAGAAGAAGTCCTATTTGCATGTTATATCTACCAGTCCACTTAATTTTGCACCATTCTCTGGGAAAATATATTCTCTACGCGAGACAACATTACAATGTTACCTGTACTTTACTTTAAACATGTTTTATTGCTTTTTTGTATACATTTAGTAGCAAAAGGGTTGGGCCACAAGTTATCCAACATTAAAATCAGCTTTCCCAACAACAAATTATTAACAAAACAACAATAGTACCATTTTGAACAATTTTGTTTTAACACTATTAACTTTCTACCTTAGAGTGCTAGCATTTTGACCCCCTGGTTCCTGGTCCAAGTTTTATATATCAACCTGTCCCTTTAATTCTTATTTAAAAACACATATGTGTGGTCATCTACCTTAAGGTTAGTGTCAAATTGATTGATTGATTGATTGAATATTTAGAGTCATTTTTATGCCATCAAGGCCTAACAGACGATCAGTTAACCTAACCACTGTTTCCTGGGATTAACCGGTACTCGAGCACACCCCGTCTCCGCAAGTAACTGATAACTTTCCCACTTGAATCGGTGGTGAGAGACGAATGATAATGAGACACAATGGCATATATCAATCATCACAGAGACTGTTGCCGGGCGGGGATTCGAACTCACGACCCCTGGATTGATAGTCAGACAAGTAACCGACTGAGCTAATCGGGCCCGGCTTTAGTTTCGAACAACAGATATACATAGTTAATATTTATTGTGTTATGATTCAAATCAATTTTAATAAAAATTTTGTATCTTGTATCTTTCGAGTTACTTTCCAAAAACGGAGAGTTTGGAGTTTTAATTATGTTTCCATGGTAACAGAATAGAATATTCATTAGGAAATGAACGCAAAAGTAACTACTTGACCACTTTGTTGTCGTGTGTGCAAAATTTCATGATAGGTTTTAGAGCTCAGAGAATTTCTCAATTTTTGGCAATTTGTCCAGTGTAACAGAAAAATAATGAAAATGAAAACACTCTCATATCAAACAGCACTATTCGACTTCTAGGTTGATATGTGTCAGTTTACTTACAAACTGTCAAACTTTCGGTCGTGCAGGTCGCTGTGGGTAGGGACCACTTACAATTCTTCTGGCACGTTATAAACGGTCGCTTTACTTTGATATAGAAGTTTGCATTGTATTTCAGGAAGCCCTATCTCGAACATGTCTACGTTTCCCCGTTACCTGGAATTTGTCATTTTCAACCGAGGGACCACATTCTGAAACAATATTGACATGTCAAATTATACTTAAACATGGGGTGATACCGACAACATTTTGGACATTTACAGCTATGACTATGTATAAGTTTTATTATGAAGGCCGGGTCCGATTAGTTGAGTCGGAAGCGTCTGGCTATCAATTCATTGGTCGTGAGTTCGAATCTCCGCCCGGTTACAGTCTCCGTCATGAACGGTATACGACATTGGTCTTGTTATCATTTGTCTCTCACAGCTGATTCAAGTGGGAAAGTTACTTGGGGTGTATTACTGGTAGTAATGGTGAACCTTCTGTTAGCCCTCGACGGCATAACAATGACGCTAACCAATCAGTCAATCAATTAATCAATCAACTAACCAACTAATTAATCAATAAATCAATCAATTATCTGAAGGCCGCACTTCATTTATAATAATGGTGTTGCTATACAGGAGTTTTGGAGGGTATTTGAATCCTGAGTTCATTAGTCACACATCATGCCGCCCAATAGCACAGTTCCGATCATGGCACCATCTTCTCACCATTGTATTCAGTGTTCGAAACTTTGGTGTCCTTAGAATCGTTTTTTCCAGGCTTGTTTCAGACTAGCAGGTAAGTAGTGGCAGCAAGTACCATGTAATTATTAGATATATCAAAGGCAAATTTGGCCATTTTTGAGTAGCGTACGGTGGACCATTCAACGGATTTTAAGCTTAAACTATTCCCCGCAAATAAAAAATGCGGGTAATATTATAGAACACAACAGATAAGTGCAGTGTATAACATAATTTGAAGATCGGGCTGTGACATATAAAATATTAATAATATAACAATCACTGCACCACTTTGGTACCTGTGTGCTTACATGTATATTTTGAAAATGATTAACTCCTCAATAACTACTATAATGATCTGGAGAGTTTACATTGAGGGACTTTGAAAACAGGTAATTTTAATGCAGAAAATGTCATCCAATTTCAAAGAATGTGTATATACGTCAAGAGTGCCATCTCTTGACAAAATTCCATGACTGAGACTTAAATTATTTATGCATTTTTTTCTTCAATTTTCGAAGCTACCCCCAAAAGCGAAAATTCACAGGCGTCAATAACGGGTGTATAAACCATTCGCCTGGCTACATGTACTCTCTATTGACGTCTGTGAGTTCGGATGACATTTTCTGCACTAAAATTACTTGTATATGTAAGTGGTGCGTGTTCAAAGTCCCCGAGTGTATATTGCATTTCAGCAGTGTAGATTTAAATAATTATAATTCATTTTGTTTACAATTGATTTCCATCAATGAACATAGTATCGTTTTTCAGCTAAACTAAACACTTTGTATAATGCTTCGATGGTAAAACTAACCACTTAAACTATTATGATGGTCCTCCGTGGCCGAGTTGTCTAAGGCGCCGTCTCAATATCACTTACCTCTCATCGCTTAGGTCGTAAGATCGAGTCCCGCTCTCTTCAATTTATGTGAAAAAAATTGCCAGTTACTCGTAGAAGGTCCGTGGTTCTACTCAGATTCATTCTGAGGTCTTTCTCCACCAATAAATTTAAACCGGATATACACTGAAATGTGTTGGTAATGGCGTTAAACCCCGTTAAAAATAACAAGTTCTATTGTTTGAATAACTTTAAAATAATGAAAATCAAACAGATTCCTTAATGAGTATGTATTTATTTAAGTGATATGTTAGCTTCTTATATATAACACGAATTGCTTGTATCTCGAGGTCTCGACGCCAGACATAGATTTTTTTCAGAAACTGTGTTCGTTTATTATGACAGTAGGTAGGTTAGACCTATATTACTGAAACACGATGTTCGTTTAGACAGTAGGGAGGTTAGACCTATATTACTGAAACACGATGTTCATTTACACAGTAGTGGTGTTAGACCTATATTACTGATACACGAGGTCCATTTAGACAGTAGGGAGGTTAGACTTATATTACTGAAACACGATTTTCATTATGACAGTAGGGAGGTTAGACCTATATTACTGAAACACGATGTTCATTTAGACAGTAGTGGTGTTAGACCTATATTACTGATACACGATGTCCATTTAGACAGTAGGGAGGGTAGACTTATATTACTGAAACACGATGTCCATTTAGACAGTAGAGAGGGTAGACCTATATTACTGAAACACGATGTTCAATTCGACAGTAGAGAGGTTAGACCTATAAAACTGAAACGAGATGTTTATTACAACAGGAGAGGGATTAGACCTATATTACTGTATTACGATGTTCATTACGACAGTATGGAGGTTAGACCTATATTACTGAAACACGATGTTCATTACGACAGTAGGGATGTTAGACCTATATTAGTGAAACACGATGTTTATTTAGACAGTAGTGATGTTAGACCTATATTACTGAAACACGATGTTCTTTACGACAGTAGAGAGGATCGATATTACTGAAACACGATGTTCTTTACGAGAGCAGGGAGGTTAAACCTATATTACTGAAACACGATGTTCATTACGACAGTAGGGATGTTAGACCTATATTACTGAAACACGATGTTCATTTAGACAGTAGTGATGTAAGACATATAATATTGAAACACGATGTTCTTTACGACAGTAGAGAGGATCGATATTACTGAAACACGATGTTCTTTACGAGAGTAGGGAGGTTAAACCTATATTACTGAAACACGATGTTCATTTAGACAGTAGGGAGGTTAGACCTATATTACTGAAACACGATGTTCTTTACGACAGTAGAGAGGATCGATATTACTGAAACACGATGTTCTTTACGAGAGTAGGGAGGTTAAACCTATATTACTGAAACACGATGTTCATTTAGACAGTAGGGAGGTTAAACCTATATTACTGAAACACGATGTTCATTACGACAGCAGGGATGTTAGACCTATATTACTGAAATACGATGTTCATTTAGACAGTAGTGATGTTAGACCTATATTACTGAAACACGATGTTCTTTACGACAGTAGAGAGGATCGATATTACTGAAACACGATGTTCTTTACGAGAGTAGGGAGGTTAAACCTATATTACTGAAACATGATGTCCATTTAGACAGTAGTGAGGGTAGACCTATATTACTGAAAGACGATGTTCATTTAAACAGTATGGAGGGTAGACCTATATTTCTGAAACAAGATGTCCATTTAGATAGTAGAGAGAATAGACCTATATTACTGAATCACAATGTTCATTTAGACAGTAGTTGGGTTAGACTTATATTACTGAAACACGATGTTCATTTAGACAGTAGGAAGGTTAGACCTTTATAACTAAAACACGATGTTCATTTAGACAGTAGGGAGGTTAGACCTATATTACTGAAACACGATGTTCATTTAGACAGTAGTGAGGTTAGACCTTTATTACTGAAACATGATGTTCATTACGACAGTAGTGAGGTTAGACCTATATTACTGAAACAGGATGCTCATTTAGACAGTAGGGAGATTAAACCTATATTACTGAAACATGATGTTCATTTCGACAGTAGTGAGGTTAGACCTATATTACTGAAACATGATGTTCATTACGACAGTAGTGAGGTTAGACCTATATTACTGAAACACGATGTTCATTTAGACAGTAGGGAGATTAGACCTATATTACTGAAACACGATGTTCATTACGACAGTAGTGAGGTTAGACCTATATTACTGAAACATGATGTTCATTACGAGAGTAGTAAGGTTAGACCTATATTACTGAAACACGATGTTCATTTAGACAGTGGTGAGGCTGGACCTATATTACCGAAACAAGATGTCTATTACGACAGTAGGGAGGTTACACCTATACTACTGAAACACGATGTTCATTACGACAGTACAGAGGTTAGACCTATATTACTGAAACACGATGTTCATTACGACAATAGTGAGGTAAGACCTATATAACTGAAACACTATGTGCATTTAGACAGTAGAGAGGTTATACCTATATTACTGAAACACGATGTTCATTACGACAGTAATGAGGTTAGATCTATATAACTGAAACACGATGTGCATTTAGACAGTAGTGAGGTTAGACCTATATTACTGAAACAAGATGTCTATTACGACAGTAGTGAGGTTAGACCTATATTACTGAAACACGATGTTCATTACGACAGTAGTGAGGTTAGACTTATATTACTGAAACACGATGTTCATTACGACAGTAGTGAGGTTAGACCTATATTACTGAAACACGATGTTCATTTAGACAGTAGGGAGATTAGACCTATATTACTGAAACACGATGTTCATTTAGACAGTAGGGAGGTTAGACCTATATTACTGAAACACGATGTTCATTTAGACAGTAGGGAGGTTAGACCTATATTACTGAAACACGATGTTCATTTAGACAGTAGTGAGGTTAGACCTATATTACTGAAGCACGATGTTCATTTAGACAGTAGGGAGATTAGACCTATATTACTAAAACACGATGTTCATTTAGACAGTAGGGAGGTTAGACCTATATTACTGAAACACGATGTTCATTTAGACAGTAGTGAGGTTAGACCTATATTACTGAAGCACGATGTTCATTTAGACAGTAGGGAGATTAGACCTATATTACTAAAACACGATGTTCATTTAGACAGTAGGGAGGTTAGACCTATATTACTGAAACACGATGTTCATTACGACAGTAGTGAGGTTAGACCTATATTACTGAAACACGATGTTCATTTAGACAGTAGTGAGGTTAGACCTATATAACTGAAACACGAGGTTCATTTAGACAGTAGGGAGGTTAGACCTATATTACTGAAACACGATGTTCATTTAGACAGTAGGGAGGTTAGACTGATATTACTGAAACACGAAGTTCATTTAGACAGTAGTGAGGTTAGACCTATATTACTAAAACACGATGTTCATTTAGACAGTAGTGAGGTTAGACCTATATTACTGAAGCACGATGTTCATTTAGACAGTAGGGAGATTAGACCTATATTACTAAAACACGATGTTCATTTAGACAGTAGGGAGGTTAGACTTATATTACTGAAACACGATGTTCATTACGACAGTAGTGAGGTTAGACTAATATTACTGAAACACGATGTTCATTTAGACAGTAGGGAGGTTAGACCTATATTACTGAAACACGATGTTCATTTAGACAGTAGTGAGGTTAGACCTATATTACTGAAACATGATGTTCATTACGACAGTAGGAAGGTTAGACCTTTATAACTAAAACACGATGTTCATTTAGACAGTAGGGAGGTTAGACCTATATTACTGAAGCACGATGTTCATTACGATAGTAGTGAGGTTAGACCTATATTACTGAAACACGATGTCCATTTAGACAGTAGGGAGGTTAGACTTATATTACTGAAACACGATGTTCATTACGACAGTAGTGAGGTTAGACTTATATTACTGAAACACGATGTTCATTTAGACAGTAGGGAGGTCAGACCTATATTACTGAAGCACGATGTTCATTACGATAGTAGTGAGGTAAGACCTATATTACTGAAACACGATGTTCATTTAGACAGTAGGGAGGTCAGACCTATATTACTGAAGCACGATGTTCATTACGATAGTAGTGAGGTAAGACCTATATTACTGAAACACGATGTTCATTTAGACAGTAGAGAGGTTAGACCTATATTACTGAAGCACGATGTTCATTACGATAGTAGTGAGGTTAGACCTATATTACTGAAACACGATGTTCATTTAGACAGTAGAGAGGTTAGACCTATATTACTGAAACACGATGTTCATTTAGACAGTAGGGAGATTAGACCTATATTACTGAAACACGATGTTCATTTAGACAGTAGTGAGGTTAGACCTATATTACTGAAGCACGATGCTCATTTAGACAGTAGGGAGATTAGACCTATATTACTGAAACACGATGTTCATTTAGACAGTAGGGAGGTTAGACCTATATTACTGAAACACGAAGTTCATTTAGACAGTAGGGAGGTTAGACCTATATTACTGAAGCACGATGTTCATTTAGACAGTAGGGAGGTTAGACCTATATTACTGAAACACGATGTTCATTTAGACAGTAGGGAGGTTAGACCTATATTACTGAAACACGATGTTCATTACGACAGTAGTGAGGTTAGACCTATATAACTGAAACACGATGTTCATTTAGACAGTAGGGAGGTTAGACCTATATTACTGAAACACGATGTCCATTTAGACAGTAGTTAGGTTAGACCTATATTACTGAAACATGATGTTCATTACGATAGTAGTGAGGTTAGACCTATATTACTGAAACACGATGTTCATTTAGACAGTAGGGAGATTAAACCTATATTACTGAAACATGATGTTCATTACGACAGTAGTGAGGTTAGACCTATATAACTGAAACACGATGTTCATTACGACAGTAGTGAGGTTAGACCTATATTACTGAAACATGATGTTCATTACGACAGTAGTGAGGTTAAACCTATATTACTTAAACACGATGTTCATTTAGACAGTAGGGAGATTAGACCTATATTACTGAAACACGATGTTCATTTAGACAGTAGGGAGGTTAGACCTATATAACTGAAACACGATGTTCATTACGACAGTAGTGAGGTTAGACCTATATTACTGAAACATGATGTTCATTACGACAGTAGTGAGGTTAGACCTATATTACTGAAACACGATGTTCATTTAGACAGAAGTGAGGCTGGATCTATATTACCGAAACAAAATGTCTTTTACGACAGTAGGGAGATTACACCTATACTACTGAAACACGATGTTCATTACGACAGTACAGAGGTTAGACCTATATTACTGAAACACGATGTTCATTACGACAGTAGTGAGGTAAGACCTATATAACTGAAACACGATGTGCATTTAGACAGTAGAGAGGTTATACCTATATTACTGAAACACAATGTTCATTTAGACAGTAGTGAGGTTAGACCTATATTACTGAAACAAGATGTCTATTACGACAGTAGTGAGGTTAGACCTATCTTACTGAAACACGATGTTCATTACGACAGTAGTGAGGTTAGACTTATATTACTGAAACACGATGTTCATTACGACAGTAGTGAGGTTAGACCTATATTACTGAAACACGAAGTTCATTACCACAGTACAGAGGTCAGACCTATATTACTGAAAGACGATGTTCATTTAGACAATAGGGAGGTTAAACTTATATTACTGAAATACAATGTTCATTTAGACAGTACAGAGGGTAGACCTATACTACTGAAACATGATGTCCATTTAGACAGTAGTGAGGCTACACATATATAACTGAAACACAATATTCATTACGACAGACTCGAGAGTGATTGATATGTTCAAAGCTTCGAGCTTTTTTCATAGAAATAACGTATTTTACTAGAACAGTTTAACATTATATATTATCTATAGTATGTCTCTCTGTCGTTACCAATATGGCATTACTTAGTCTGGTGACTTGATTGTGTCAGTAGATTAAGAAAGTTCATTTTTGCCATTCAGCTATATATCTGATAATTCTGGTTCCATAAAGCAACCTTCAATATTTTGCCATTCAGTTATATATCTGATAATTTCTGGTTCCCTGAAGCAACCTTCAATATTTTGCCATTCAGTTATATATCTGATAATTACTGGTTCCCTGCAGCAGCCTTCATTTTTTGCCATTTAGTTCTATATTTGATAATTTCTGGATCCCTGCAGCAACCTCCATTTTTTTTGCCATTTAATTCTATATCTGATAATATCTGGTTCCCTCAAACAACCTTCAATATTTTGCCATTCAATTCTTTATTTGATAATTTCTGGTTCCCTGCAGCAGCCTTCAATTTTTTTCCATTAAGTTCTTTATCTGATAATGTTTTGATACTCCCACTGCAACTATATATGGTTATAAGGGATGGATTCCGGCTTTAGTTAACAATGGAAATGTTTAGGTAGCCACTGGAGTCGCAATGTCCATACGAACAACACAAAACTAAATAAGCGGATATTTGCATGAACACATAACATAGCAAAGCAAACGCAGTTTGTAAAAACTGTTGTTTTTTTCATAGCTAAAACTATTTTAAATTGTATAAAATTGCACACATATAATGATATTATTAACAATATATGTAAAAGTAAGTTTGTTCATAGTGTATTTGAAAAACATGTTAATTATACATAAAGCTAAATGGAAAGTTAACATAAACTAAACTATAAGTATAACTGGTGCTTGACGTAATAAGTTAAAAATTTAGATTTTTGAAATCTGAATTTAGTGTAGAAACGTACTGTAAGATTATTTTACCTATATATATATATATAATCATATATCAGATTTTTTCAAAATATAGATGTGGAGTTGATCTGCTTAGAATCGAAACTGGTCGTTATAGAAATATTAAAGAGAGTTTGTAAAACAGGTGTTTCATGTCATTTTCAATTGTAATTTGTACGATGATATCAGGCAACATTTAAAGCTAAGAGCAACTACATGTACCATACATACGCTTTTCAATGATTTAAATGTCTGTGATAAAATAACGTTTTTTTTCTAACAATGATATGATAAGATTATGTGCTAAAACCTGTTTTAAAATACAAATTCGTATTTTTTTGTATATACATAATGCTAATTTAATTTCTTTCGTTATATATGTGTGAATTTTAAACCACCATATTAATAAACATTAAGTGGCCTTAGGTTCTCATTAACAGGAAAATACAGTGGCTCTTCGGTGACCTGCTCATCACTTTTCCTTGTTATTTCTTTTTAGAATGACATATTTGTTAATATATACTGGAGGTCAATGAAAACGCATCATGAAATATATTTATTATATTCTAGACTGCTCTACTTTTTTATGTCAAAACTGAAATAAAATAATGTTCAGAGACATACAAAAAATGTTTCATGAAAGAGCAAATGGATTCTATTGCATTTCACCTGAATTTAATACCTAAATGGATGAGGGTGAAAATGAAAGTTCACATAACTCAGTAACGAGTGTGGCTGCCGTCATACTGCGGATGAAACGCTGAATCCTGTATTGTGGGAACAGTGCCTGCACTAACTGTGCATTGTTGTTTATGATGTGCTATCCGTTGTAAATTCGCCGACCGAGCTGGTCCCATAAATAGGCCTCAGGTCTGGCGAAAACGCTGGTCAGGGCAGAATTTGAACGTTGTTTTGACCCAGGAACTCGGACGTTATTCTGGCTGAATGTGACCTAGCAGTGTCTTGCTGAAACAACGCGACGCCATGGTGATCTCGAAGAAAGGGTACAATGCATGGTTCCAAGATTTCGTCAACGTATCGTCGAG